>PVIJ01004299.1:0-120032 GCA_004024925.1 Scalopus aquaticus
TCCCCCCCCCCCCCCCGCCCCGCGCTGATTGTCTCTCTCCTATTTGGTTTCCTTATAGTCCTGTTATAAGTGAAACCATTCGATATTTTTCTCTTTCTTTCTGGCTTATTTCACTGAGTATGACCCCCTCTAATTCCATCCATGTCGCTGCAAATTGCATGTGTTTACCTTCTTTCCATGATGAATATTTTTGAAGATTTGACTCACCTGCTTCCTTCCCTCACCATTAGGACATTCTTCCCTTCTAGGCCATCAGTACCCTTTAATTCCTGAAGACCAGGGCCTCTCATCATCCCAGCTTCAGAATCCCCCCAGGGATTGATTGAAGCCTTTGTTAACTACAGAGCAGCTCCACTTCTCCCTTTGTCTATTCTTGATTTCTTCTACTCCATACCATGGTGTTAATTCCAAGGACCTTAATAAATTGCCTTGCTGTTAATCTCCGATCTAGTCTGCTTCCTGGGTATCTCAATCTGAGATGGTCAACAATACCTATGTCACGAAAATACTACTACTTAGTGACATAAAGATTGATTGTAATTCAAGTTAACGGATCGTAGGGGGTGTGGAGGGACCCCAGAGGTTCTTGATTTTGGTGCAGGAAAGAATTCATGTGGCAGTCAGAGTTGGTGAGTAAATGGTGCAGCTTTATTGCATGTGAGAATACATAGTCAAGAGTGATTGTGAGCAGACTCAAGAGAGAATCTTACCTTTGATCTTGAGCTGCTATCATAAATAAATACTTGCTTAGTGTGCAGGAGCTCACAGATGGGGTCCTGAACAGGTTCTGACTAGTTTTGTTTAGCAGGACCACTGGGTCATAACATTCCTGTTCATCAAATAAGATAGGGGAAGTTTCACAAGATGCCCAGTGGGCACAGGCAAGTAAGATAAAGGGTATAAATTAGTAGGGTTTGGGTCACCTTGCTCTGCCATGTACATAAATATTTTTTTCACAGTTACTGGATAGGAGGGGGTAGCTTGCAGTGAAGTAACTCTGAATCACTAAAAAGAATAGATTACTTCTGAGAAACAGCCTCTTGTTCAGTAGGCTCAGTTATGGTCTATTGAATTGTGAATGCTATCTCTGTAACTTAGGCCACAGCCTAAAATCCTAACTTAAATTTCTAACTAGGCTTGTTATTATATATTTTAGAGATTAGATATATAATGAATAATATCCAATAATATTTCATATAATGGACAGAAAACCCTAATGTACTACATATATAATCCATGGTGGAAGAATTTTGCTGTTTTTATTTTTTATAGAATGGTACTTTCCCTCTACCACATCATTGCAAAATGTGTTTTCCCAAGTTTCAGAGAGAGAGAGAACAAAAATATCACCTGGGGAAGAAGCACCTGGAAGTTTTGCAGGGAACACACCAGAAAGTTTAGCATTGTATGTTTATTTGGAGAACTAAGAGAATGGGAGAAAACAGGGCTATGGTAATTATTTGCTTGTTTTTGAGGTAACGTTTAGATTTACAGTGTTGTTTGTGATTTAGAGATACGGGATCTCCCCTTTCAGGTGTTGTTCCTGCAATACATCCACCACCAAAACACCCAGAGTCCTCCAGAGGGCTATGGTAATTTAATTTCCAAAAATACTCACAAAATCTCATAATTTATTGCATTTATTAGCAATTTTTGACTTATCTCCATCTCAAAAGGGGCTCTATAGGCTTGAGATTAAGAATCATTTTGCCTGACTTTAACCCTAACTGCAAAACACAGACTCCTGAATCATGGGTATGTTTCTCTGAGTCTCAGTTGACCTTTCCAAAAAATGGGAATAATCTCATAGGGCTGTTGAGATAATTAATATTCTTGGCATATAAAAAGCGCCCAATGTTAGTGAAATTAGGCGTTAGGCTATAGGCCCTTTGAGCATCCCAGGGCCTGGCACAAGATTGGCACTGGGTATTTATTTTAATGAATGATAATAATGAAGCATAATATACAGAAATATTTACTCTTACAAAGACCAGCTTGGTAAATTGAATGACATTGATGAAGAAGAAAAAGAGTGAAAAGCAAAGAACCATTGTGATGTTAAAAAGAGAAAGAACTCTAAACTGAAACTAAGTAAGGATATATATTATCAATCCATCCCTTAATAATACAGTGGTGGGCTGGTAAGCCAGGTCTCTGACAGAAAAAGACTGGCAAAACTCTCATTTGTAGTATCTCCTGATTTTCATGGTATAAATACTCCCACTAGAGACCATTTTAAGTTACCAACTGTGTAACAACTGGCTTTTAAAATGCCTGCATACTTGAAAATTGAATCTTCAGAGGCAGTAAGAGTCAGCTTTAGCAAATGAATGCTTTCATATAATGAATAATACTTGAATGATCCAAATTATATAGCTTTGTTGCTTGGTCAAAAGCATGTCATGTTTCTCAAACTTATGCTGGGGAATAAAAGTATTTACAGCTATGTGAAACTGTATTTAGTGCCATACATCAGGTTTTAGGCTGTGTTTTCTAAATACATTTTAAAAAATTGATTCTCTTAAGAATCTGCAAATTACCATTATCATTATAAGAAAATCATTAAACGAAAACCTAGAGAACTAAAGAAATTTGCACAGTGGTATAATTCTCTAATGATAGCGCTCAGGTTCGAACACAGAGGTCTTTTTCCAAAGTAAAATAATTGTTCAGCACTATTCTTTGTGTTTGCTTGAGATCAAGATACTGGATAATTATTTTCCCATGTGCTTAGGAAATACGTTTAAGTAAATGTCATGATTTTCTTAAGATTTCCCAGTTTTTGTTGAAGATTCCCCAGATATATTGAATAATTTTATCTCTGACATATTTTCTGTATAATCAATAGCTCTTGATTTCTGAATTTTCAAAACCTTACCTTAGATCATTAAGAGTTTTCTAGGATCAAGATGCTAAACTACATGATTTCTTTCTGTTTCTTCAATAGTCTTAAGAAACGCATATGACATGAGGAAACATACGCAGGATTGTTGTTCTAGTCTGCAGTTTAAGTGCCCCAGCTGAGATTACCAACCATGAAGGTCACCTAATAACAGTGCTTATTGTTCTAGTCACATTTCAATGAAGGAAGTTTGATTTTCTCTATACCTTTTCCAAGAAGTTCTTCCACCTGCAAAAACAATCCTTAGAACATCAGAAGCCAAGAAATAATAATCCAGTGCCCTTGACAACGTTCTTTATCAGATAACTCTCTTTCAGAAATGTGGAAACTGAAAATACCCATATTGTTCCTTCATAATGAATGTTTCATTGAATATTTTAAATTCAGTAACCAAAAACGTTTATAAATTACCAATTTCTGTTTTATTAAATAAGACTTTTCTGATAAATGGTAAGCTTACTTAAAAGAGATCTACTTTCTTTCTGAAATTAAATTCATCACTGTATTAGATGATCAAATTTCTAAATGTACTTGCTGTTATCTTCCAGAGAATATGCTTGCTCTTGCATTCTTTTCCCATATATAGATGTGTATACCAGTACACAAATACTTACTTTAAATATCTGTAAAGCATCACATTCAACACCTATTTCAGAGTGATATTGTTGACTAGAACAAAAATATTGCTAACATACTCATTGTGAAAGTTATTATAGTGAACACTTTATTTACATAAATCTAAAAACTATGTTAATTCTCCCAGACCTTTAATTTTAGATATCGATATTCTCATTTTATATGTGAATAGCATATGGATAACTAAAGAATCAGAAATATTCCCAGGTTAATGAATTCTGTGATCAGGGTCTGAACTGAGGTTGCTTATCCAGCAGCAAAATCCTTTTATTAATTATACTGAAACACATAATTTATTACTTATTCCACAAGTTAACGTTTGCAGTATCACATAGGTGCAAATTTTTAATTCTCACTTAGTGAATTGTAAAGTGTCGTGGCATGGAATTGATCAGTATGAACCTATATTACTGTAAATGTATTTTTTTTCCTATTGTATTCTGGTGTAACATCCATACCTAAGATTTTAAGAAACTTAACCTGTAATGATAATTTATTAATGAAATTTCCCTTTCTGTTGTGAAGCCTGCTTTATCTTACCATGGAAAGTGTTATTTTATGCTGTCATTTGCCAGGCCTTAGAGATAAATTAAAAGTACTACAAAATTAGCTCCAACCCAGAAGATAAAAATGGATGAGAAAGATTTAATAAACTGGCAGTTAATCTCTATAAAGGATACTAAAGTTGTCCATGAACAAACACTGTGTAATGGTTTGCAAAATGAAGATGAATGTTTTTGTCTTATCCTGCATTTTAAGTGTTAGGTTGGGTTGAAATGACTCACTTAACCCACAAAAATGAAACAATTTGTGGGAAATAATTTTGAGTCAGAATGCATGTTTGGTTGCAAGGACAGCAGATGTCTAACCACTTTGGTGCTCTTTCTTCAGTAATTACATATCCTAATTCTTTGAAAGGTAAAGTTTGCTAAATAGCCATGTTAATTATTTACCCAATGGAGCATAGTCATTGGGGCTTTTTGTTGAAACAAGCAATTTGCATTTGCTTGTGGCCTTCACACAAATTCTAAGCTCAGAAAATAACTGAAAGCTGGAATAAACAAGTAATATCTCTAAGTAGAATTTTGAGAACACTTTTAATATATCTTTATAAATAAGTTTAAAGTATTGAATCATTTTATATTGGATGGGAAAATGAACTTTCTAGTTTATAGTTCATAGGTACCTTAGAGGACTAACTTAGTTTCCAAGGTAAGATGAATCTTCAGAGAAAAATTCCTTTGGCACAGATAGATACAATTCAAGTCCAAAAAGGAATAATTGTAAAAATGTGACCTGGAGCTAATGGTGTAAGTTTAGGAGAACGTGTTTTAGAAATCTCTGGCAGTTCCATTGTGATTTTAAGAAGTTCTTGGTAGGAGACGTTTCTAGAAAACAGATGCATTGCTTTTTTACCTTTAATGTGAAAAATGTCAAAGAATCAAGGATATATTCTGCCAGTTGGGAAAGGTGAGATCCTTATAAGATTTCAGGATGCGTAAATACCTTGCAAACCAGACTCATCTTAGGTCCTAGATTTTGGCAGCGATAGTAGCTGAGCCTAAAGAACAATTTCAGCAAAACTTGTGAGTTCCAAGCTATTAACCTATACAGGTGATAAAGCCTGAGGTTTATAACATATTAGTGCTCTTATCTATGGCTAAAAAGTTTGTGAAGAGAAGATTCCTGATAAAACACAGGGCAGGGTGCTTCATTAGATCATGAGTTCACATAGAGGCATGGGTGTGATACATTTATACATAAACAGTTCACTCCATATACTACGTTACATTGATGTCTTGTTGACAGCATGACTTCATCATCAAGAAGTATTGAATCTGAACCCCATATCAGGCTCTTAACAGCCATGTAACCTTGGGCAAGTTAACTGAAAACTCTGAAACTTTCCCCTTCCCTGTTTCCCTGTGTTTTAAATGATGTATTTATCACCAGGGTATCTGCTGAAAATAAATGGTACTATATGGAAAAATGCATTGCTCATCAAAGTAATGATTCTTCTTTTCTATTTAAAATGTTTTTCTTTTATTATTTTTTTATGAGGTAAACATTGGTTTACAACTCTGTGTATGATTTGGAGGAATAGGTTTATACCTCTTCAGCTACATATTATCACACTATAGTTTCTACCAAAATATCTGTAATCCTCCACCATTGTCCTTTCACCCCTCCTTTCTTTAGTCTTCACCCCTCTGGTAACCTCACTTTTACAGTCAGATTTCTAGGATTTGTTTTGGTTTAGTTTTGTCTGTTCATTGTTATCTTTCTCTATATTCCACATATGTGTGAAATCATCTGGTATTTGTCTTTCACTTTCTAATGTACTTGTTTAGCATAATCCCCTTCAGTTCCATCCATGTTTTTGCAAATAACAAGATTTCACCTTTTTTTTTATTAGCTGAGTAATATTCCATTGTGTATCTATACCACCATTTTAAGGGAAACAACATAACTAATTTTCCAGGGAGAAGGCTTTTAGAGTAAAAAGGTAGTTTGAAAAAGCCTCCCAAACTAGTTCACATTTATGTGACTCTTTAATGCATTAAAAAGAAACAAAAATACTTAGAAAAGAATAGAAAGCCACTGCCCTGATGTCAATCTCCTGCTGTCCCACCTTTCCCCCCTCAAACCTTTCCTGGTTTATTGATAATGGTTTAATACCAGGTTGTATTTATTTATTTATGCATATAAGCTGGGTACAGACCAGAGGTGTTGGGTGATGAGAGGGTTCACCAGAGACAGAGTGGGGAGCAGAACAGGCAGATTGACAGAAATATACCGGTGAGGGGAGCAGTGGGCGAGGCAGGAGAGGTGTGCCGCTCCCAGGCCGGGTGTGGAAGTTTTGTTGCCGCTGCCAACAGCTCCACAGCGCAGCGCCTAACTGCTGCACCACGGGGGAGGCCCCTCAGGTTGTATTCTTTTTGCTGTATCTTGGTATTTCCTTTGGAATGCAAATGCCTTTATTCTTGCAATCAAACATTATTTGAGTACTAGCAAGCACCCAGATTTTTTGCTTTTACACTTACAGTTTTGTAGATGAGAATTAAGAATAAGCAAATGATTCTCTTGATTAGCATAAATAGAGGTAAGGACATGACCCATGTGGATCAGGGATGGGATGGGCCCAAAACATTTTGTAGGGCAGAGGAACCCTGAACTGGGCACTAAAGGAAGAAGAGGAATTTATCTGGCAGACATAAGTGCAATGAAAATTTCAAGCTTAGAGTGCATCATGTGCAGTTTCCATGGTCATGACAAAACTTGATATTTTGGAACAAAATTATTAATTCAAGACAATTGTGATGTAGGATACCTCTGGGAAATTGATAAGGTCACATCATAGAGAGTTTTCTAAGACATGTATGGCTTTCCACTTTTTAGCAGTTGGAATCTATCACATAAGCAAGGGATGCATGTATTGGGCATTAGTAATGTCTACCAAATATTTCCATTCGTCCTTCAGGTCACAGGTAAAGTTCTGCTTTCCAGCCCTTGAATCTAGTGACTGACTTTGGCCAATTTTAGTATAAGCAAGAAATAGCACGTTTCAATTCTGGCTGGAAGCTTTCAAATAATTCACCCTTCTTTCTGCTGTGGCCACTGGTAATGTTCCTGATGGTAGCTTTCCCATCCTCATGAATTCCTTCAATTTGGATCCCCAACTGACAAAAATTATGGAGCAGAACTTTAAATTGACCCACGGTGAAAATACAGCATAAGGGAAAGGTAGTTTCAAGCCACTGAAATTTTGGTGGTGTTAGTGCAGCATGATTTAGCTTGTCCTTATAATTACATTTGAGATTTGTGTTTTTGCAAGATCACCTTGGCAGCAGTGTTAGATAGATTTGAGTGAGGGAGGTATGAAGGCCGGATTCCATTGCAGTGTGTGTTTGATTGGTGGATATCAAGAACACAGGACCCAGCTTCCATTCCGATCCTGAATTTGCTTTTTACTATCAGTGAGACCAAAAAGACAGCTAACATTTTAAAGGCCTTATGTCTTCACAGAATAAGGATAGCCATTGATCTATTAACTTTTATAACTGACATTCTTTTACAGGGACTTGCAAACTGAAACATATGCAAAATGAGATTAAATATATTCTGATTCTACATGGAATTAAAAAATCTAAATCAGATCGCCATAAGTTTTCTATTTTTTTTTTTTAGTTTTCTCCTAATTTTTATTTTTTATTATTGAGGTAATACAGGTTTAAGATACTATATTTGATTTAGGGAAATAGGTTCACACCTCCTCAGATGTATGTCACCACACCACACCCACTTCCAAAGCACCCATATCCCTTTACTTTAGACCGTTGGGTCCCTTCTCTCCTTTGTTCCCACTCTGAACCTCCCCCTGTAGTAGCCTCAATTGTTCAGTCATATTTCTAGGACTTGTTTTGGTTTAGTTTTAGCAGTTCTTTTGCTTTGTTTCTCTGTATTCCACATGTGAGTGAAAACGCCCAGTATTTGTCTTTCTTGACTTATTTCAGCTAGCATAATCTCCTCCAGCTTTATCCATATTGTCATGAATGGAAAGAATTCATTTTTTTTAATAGCTGAGTAGAATTCCATAGTGTATATATTCCACATCTTCTTAACACCTGTGTTGTTGGGCAATTAGTTTGTTTCCATAACTACTTTATATTTACTATATACTATGTTGTAAATAGTGCTGCATAAGGAAAACAACCAAATCAAAAAATGTATAGAAGAGCTAAATAGAGGCTTATCTAAAGAAGACATACAGATGACCAATAGGCATATGATAAAATGCTCCCTATCTCTTATCATCAGGGAAATTCAAATCAAAATCACAGTGGAATATAACCTACTCTTTTGAGAATGATCAATGTTAAACAATCCAGAAACAAATGTTGGAAAGGATGTTGAGAAAACGGGACCATTGTACATTGCCAGTGGGATTGTAGACTGGTCTAGTCACTATGGAAAACTAGGGAAGTTCAGGAAGTTTTCTTATTTGTGTTTTCGACTTCCCACTTCCACAATCCTTTTTGTATTCCATCTAAATTATGTCCTGTGATTCTACTGAAGATTTTTCCTAGAATTTTTCTGTCCACTTTGTTTTCTGGTGGGGGCATTGAGCTGCATTGGCATCAGACTTCCTGGCTCTGTGATATTTTTGTTACCTATGTGAATTCAAATGAATACCTAACATTTTCAGCCTCTAGTTTTCTGATCTGAAAAATAAGACTAATGTCTTCTTGTGTGACTATTATGAGAATACAGTCTAAGAAGTATTCTATTACTGTATGACTTACAATGAACACTCATTAAACTGAAGCTATAGCCATCATTATTAATATTGCTAGTATTCCCACTTCATTCATTTAAGGCTCTCAACTCGTGCATTGTGGTCAATTTCCATAACAGGTCATTAATTCAGTGACCAGTCATAGTACAATCTATACTATAAGTCATCTACACCATACTATACTATGGATTTGTGATTATGGTGTTCATTGGTAATCATAACTGGGTGCATATGATATTTTTTTTTCCTGTATAGTGTATATATATACTATACACACACACACACACACACACACACACACACACACACACACACACATGCACACACTATAGTAGAATAGAGTAGAGACAATCTATGCTATTCTGTAAGTCAAGTACTCTAAATTCTGTTATTGGTATATTATTAACATTTTTCTGAGTTCTACTGATTTAATGATAGTCTGGAGGCTGTCATTTCTCTATGATTTCTAATTACAACTTCACTCTTGAAACACTACCATATGCTCGAAAGTTCCCATTCTTGAATATATGCTTGTATATAATTTGTCAATAATTTTGTTTAACAATACAAAATCCTCAGATTCATGAACTATGGATAGAGCCAGTGAACTTGACAAGTTATGATACTATTTGTATGTTGGTGCTTGATGAGGTGGTGGTAGAATAGATATCTTTCTATTGTCTTGAGGACAATAACTTGCAGTTTATGTGTCAAGCAGTCCCTAATGAAATAATGCTTGTGCATGGCGTGTGTCTGTGTGTGTTTATAGAGAGAATGAGAGAGTGTATGAGAGACAAAGAGAATATATGGTGCTATTTACATTTACAGAATTAAGTGTTCCTATTTACTTCATTTTGGACAGTTAAATAGCTCAGATAGAATTATGAAAATGTAAGGAAATTTACTGAATAGAGTATGAAGTCAGAGACTTAAAGATATGACTCTTCCCAGTAACTGGTAATTCTTACTACTTTCATGTGTTTTACTAAGTATTTCTGTGATTTATTAAATAACCAAATTATTTTAAATGCTAGTCACAACCAATTGTATCTATAATATTTAGTATATTGTACTGAAATAAGTTTTAAGACTAAATCAACTAACAAAGGCTTTCATGAACACAGGATGAGCCCCAAGCCTTGGTAGAACTGTCAGTCATAGGCAGGTTAGGCATTTACTAGTTTGTGCAGTATGTGCTTGTACATCACCACATGGAGGCACTAGCTATACATATATCTAGGTGTATTATTATTACTATTTTTCATTGTTATTCTTGTTTCCTAATAGAAAATATAGACTTTCATTTATTATACTACATTATAAATTTCCAAATATGGTAGATCCATGCCATATACATACATTCACACATACATATATACATACATTCCAAATAGCTAGATAATTCAAACTTAACTTTAGTCATTGGATATGTTGAAGAATCTGAAAGACAGTAGATGCGAGGGTTAAGGAATAAATTATGGTGGATGGATTTGTGGTTATGGTGTTCATTGGTAATCATAACTGGATGCATATGATACTTTTTTCCTGTAAATATGGAGGTATAAAATCCAGAAAATACTCAGATTGCTACTGTCAAATAATTCTGTATCTGTAGAAATCTTAATTATACAATATACTGTGTGGTGAATAGATGTCTTTTGTTTGGTTTTTACTGTGAACTAAGCAAGCCAATAATTAGGACCTTTTGAAAGATAAGGCATCATAGGTATCCCTTGTAGTGAGAATCAGTGAAAATCTATTTCTTTATGTGCAGGATTTTATATTAAAAGCTAGTAGGAAATTGATGCCAACGCAGAAGCTTACAAAATCAAGCTTCAAGTCCCATGACAGCATTAGGAGGTGTATCCAACTTACATAAAAATTCCACGAAGACCATAGACTAAGTCATTTATGTCGACAAAGGGCAAAATCACCCAAGGCGTATACCGGATGTTAAAGTTCAGTACAAGGAAAATAAATGTGACGACAGAATCAATGCAGACATTCACAAATAAGAACAGAGACATGTTGTTTGCCAAACAGAAAAGCCAAAGGAAACAAAGACATGAGGAAAAGTCAAGAGAACTGAATTCACTGCAAATAAACTCAGTGGCTGATTCAAAATATCTTGGACAATGCTAATATTATTGGTTCACTTAAGCTCAATAGGATAGGTCTGAGGCCAGTCACCCATGTACCTACCCAAAGGCATGATTGAATAATATTTTTGTCAGTTGTTTATGTAGCTTGACAATATCAACGGCCTGATTGTTATTTCATCCATGCGTTAGGCTGATCACCTGAATTTTCTCCCTGAAAGTGTGATTTCATTTTTACTAGAACTTTTGAATTCTGTTCAAATGTAACTTTTTTATATTAGAGTTTTGAATTCTGTCTAAATGCTGCCTTTTCTTGTAAAGGAATGTTTATTAAACATTTACCTAAATGAATAAGGGTTAGGGATTTATGATCTCTGGTAAGAGATGGAAGTGCAGACTACCCCTAGAAAGAAAAGGTTATTTGTAAATGGTCACTCCTATTATTAAGGTATTTTTGAGAGGCCAAATTTAGACAGGAATGGAATAGGAAGAGATGAGCATATACTGAGATAGAAGGCAACAGGTTTTAGATTTTGGAACCACTAAAGATAATTTTATTAAAGAAATTTTTAAAAAATTATTTCTGAAGATGTATCATTGAAATTATCTTTTATATATTATCATTTTCTTGATCATTCCTCTTCCTGTAAAGAACAACTGTCCTGAGAGAGGTAAAATTTCATTTTATTCTAAATTAGGAAGATTTAGATAATAAATATAAATTTATATTTATAAATGTAGTATAAATTGGATATATCTACCATATATAAAAGTATAAATAAGATTTACATTACTATGTCTAGTTTTGTAATTTGCAATGTTTGGAAGATTTATAGGGTATCTCAGAGAAACAATTAGGTTAAGTGGGAAATTGATTACTGCCTACAGGGATTGATATATTTTGGTGTACATAAAATAGAACTATGAAAGTCACGGAAAGTCACTCAGGAAGTGAATCATTTGAATGGGGACTTATCAGTTAAACTACTGACTTGAAATCAGTATTTAAAAAAATATTTTTAAGAGAACTGCTCAAATTTTAGTCAGGCTTGACAGTGAGGTTGTCTAGTACTCAACAGTTACCAAAATACCTGCTTTTGGTACTAAGAAAAATACTTTTCAATAGTTGGCAGCTGTATACTGTTAAAAACAAGCCATCTACTTGTATTAAATATTTGTTCATTTACTAAACATTTAAAAAGTAACCACTGTATGCCAGGCACTGTTACTGGATGATTTGGGGGTACAACTGGTTAATAATAATAGCTCTAGTGTATCAAGAACCGTATACATACTGTGTTTTTCTGTAGGTTCAACAATTTTGAATAGACAGAATTTTTATGCCCATTTTTCAGAGTCTGAAAGTTTGTTTTAGAGAGGCTACTTTACATGCCTAATATCATAAAGCTAAAATTTGTTATAGCCAGGACAAAAACCTATGATAGGACCCTTTCTATTAAGTAGGACTGTCTAAGGACTAGAACTGCTGATCCTGAAGGAATAAAAACACTTCAACAAATTACAAACGTTTTACTTTTGAGTACTTGCTACAACTGATTTATTTTTGTTTCCCAATGACCTGTCACCAGTCCTGGA
Source organism: Scalopus aquaticus (assembly GCA_004024925.1). NCBI lineage: Eukaryota > Metazoa > Chordata > Mammalia > Eulipotyphla > Talpidae > Scalopus > Scalopus aquaticus. The sequence goes on from PVIJ01004299.1 coordinate 12,530, forward strand.
CTCAAGCAGGCACTCAGTAAATGTTTTTTGAGCTCTTTTGAGCTCGAGTGAGTCTGTGCTAATGATTAGCAATGGGATAATGGGTTAATTGACCCTAACAAGAAATCACTGGATAATGTATTAACTAGAGTGACTAATAATGGAATTTTGGACATCATAGCAAATGTTTATAATGGATTCTCTCAACTTTTTTTTTTAAGGATTGATTAATTTATGCATACAAGAACTGGGGTGTAGGCAAGAGGTGCGGGAGGTGAGAGTATTCACCAGACAGTGTGGGGAAAAGAACAGGCTGATCTACTGAGATATACTGCTGAGGGGAGCAGTAGATGAGACAGGCGAGGTCAGCTGTGCCATGTAGGTTAGCTCTCTGGCCAGGGTTCAAACTCATGCTGCAGTGGCTGGTGATAGCTTGATAATGCTGAGACTTAACTCCTTGCACCACCAGGGAGGCCCTTCTCTCAACTTTAGATGTAAGCACAGGTATCAATGAACAGGCCACGTCTTGGAAGCTCCATCTACTTGTTTCTTTATTTTTTTTATTTTTAGTTTTTTTAAGATTTATTTATTTATACATACAAGCTGCGGTACGGGCCAGAGGTGTGGGACGGCAAGAGGGTTCACCAGAGACAGAGTTGGGTGCAGAATAGGCAGATTGATGGAAATACACTGCTGAGGGGAGCAGCGGGCGAGGCAGGAGAGGTCTGCCGCGACATGTGGGAATCTCCCCGGCCAGGCTTCGAACTTGTGTCGCTGCTGCCGACAGCTCCACAGTGCAGCACTTAACCGCTGCGCCACCAGGGAGGTCCTACTTGTTTCTTTGAATGGATTTTTTTCCCCAACAAACTGTCATCTTTGTCTTTCTAAGAAACAAGACTATGTTAAAGCTGTCTCTCAAGCTAATTTCCAAAATTTCATCCTATGCTTGTCAAGAGTGGTATGGTTATAAAGATATGGATAATCTGAGTGATATTGTAAGACATTTAAGATATTACAGATTTATTTGGGTATCCATAAGAAAAAAAATTGCAGACCAATGAGAGTGACACTGCAGTTAACTAAGAAATATCAATAACTGCAAGCTGGTAGGTATCAAATGTTATTTATATGAGCATTTTTCAAAATTTGCTTTTAGATGGCTATTCATCTTTTTTTTAAGTGAACTATTGACTGGAATCACAATGTATGAAATGAAAAATAAAGCATTAGTGCCTATTGTTTTCTTGTAAACATCCCATTGTGTTAAATACTCATCTGATTAAAATTAATTTAGTCCAACTACACAGTCAGAGCCTGAGTCCTCTCTTAACATTAACTTTTGTCTGTACTTGGATAAAGCCAGAGATTAGAAACTTACTTCCTTCAAACCAGGTCATTTCAGATGGTACTAATAATTAAACTCTGCACACACTGTACAATCATGTCTGGATTTGATTTGTTACACAACAAACATAAGGCAGCTTTCCATGGAAATGTGAAACTCTTTCAGCTATTTGGAACCAGCTACCATGTTCTCTTAGAAAGGAGGATGTAGAGAAAAGGGAACCCTCCTACATTGCTGGTGGGATTGCAAACTTGTCCAGCCTATGGAAAGCAGCTTGGAGGTGTCTCAAAACATTAGATGTGGATCTGCCATTCAATTCAGTAATTCTACTCCTCAACATCTATCCAAGAAACTCAAAAACACTATTTCAAAAGGAAACTTGCACTCACGTGTTTATTGCAGTGCTATTTACTACAGCTAAACTATGGAAACAACCTAAGTGCCCCAGAACACATGAGTGGATCACAATGGAATACTACTCATTGATCAAAAAAGATAAATTCATGCCATTTGTGGTAACGAAAATGCAGTTTGAAAGAATAACGCTAAGTGAAATAAATCAGAAGGAGAAAGATAAATACTGGACAGTGTTACTAATATATGGAATATAAAGTCACTAAATTAATAGTCAGATAAAGACAAGCTGTAAAACTAACCCTGACTACCCAACTAAGACACCAAGGTGGGGAGGGGGCAAAGGAGTGGAAAGAACAAAAAAGGAATGAAGCACAGTGATCTGTGGTGGTGGAATATGGGTGAGTTGGTGCTGGGTGCACTATGGTGGTAATAACTAATGAGATTATACAATATTACCTCACTTAAATATAAATAAATTAGTTAACTTTAAAAAATCTCTTCTTCTTCAGGTTAAATCCCCTATATTTTGTATCTACTTTTCACATGATATAATTTTTAATCCCTTAATGTTCCAGGCTATTTTCCCATAACATTTGTGTGCTCTCTTAGAATTCAGTAAATTTTAACTTCTCACCATTTCACAACTTCATATTTCATTTCAGTGGAAATGTCTCCTAGTAAATATATTTGGAAACAAAGAAAGTGCCCTTATTTACTTGTTTATTAAGATGCAGGAAGATAGTGCGTCTAGAATTACATTAATCACAGAACAAACAAGAGGGTTAGTCACCAAGATTTATACTGCTGTCTTTGACCTTTTCCCTCTGTTGTGTTATTAGGGATGTGTCTTTTTTAAAACAATAAAATAAGGATAAACAGGATTTGTTAAGTCATTATTAAAGGATTCTGTCTTATTTGGCTCTTGGACTAGGAGGGTGAATGTAATATCAGATGAATTCATTTAGTTAAGGGATAATAATACCTAAGGAATTTTTAACTAGGGGTTTTATAATCGGTTTTGGCATTTAGTGGAGCTCAGTTATTTTTGTCCCTTCTGGGTTTTAAATAATTTGAGAAATGAGCAGTAGTTAAATATGCATTTAATAGGCAATAAAAAAACTTAAAAACAATAGAAACTAGATTGGGAGACCTTTTTATCATAGCATCTGATTTAATTTTTGAGTAACATAAATGGCAGATTAGATATGTCTACCATCAGGTGAGCTAGCAACTCTTAGGAAGTAACTGGAAAATACAGCCTTGCTAACAATATATTGTTATTGTCTGCATATGATGAAATATTACAATAAATAAATGAATTTAGGTAAGAATTGTCTGGTTTGCAAATAGACATAAAAGTAGAGGGAATGTCAAATGATAAGATTTTGTAGTGTTTGAAAGCTGCAACACCCTGAAAATAAGTAATAGGATTTAAAAGACGTTGAGTAACAAAGGGCAGCTAGGTACAAGTTGTTGAATAACATGATTCTGAGGAAAAGATCAGGTTGATGATCTCATGTTCTCACTTACTTTCCTCCAAAACTTCATTGAAGTTACCAGCAAATTAAGAGAAAGGAACACTGGGTAATAGGAATTTATTTTAGGAAATCACTTGTTCTGTTTCGGAAATAGTTATTTCTGTTTAGTTACTGGCACATATAATTGACTGAAAGCAAATGGATCAGATACCTACAAGATTTTTTTTATTGACCTAGATTGTCAGGGAAACCTTGATCATAGACTAAACAATCCTTTGACTATTTGAGACTTAAGAGAACTAATTCAAGGGTCTACAGCTGACAGTTGAGTTTAAAAGCTAATAGGTATGGGGATTCCACTTTAGATATAAAGTTAAGATTTTGTATTTATTTCCAGAGAGAAATCAAGGAACTTCCCCTACTTGATTTGTCGTTATAATGTCTGTTCAATGAGATTTTAGAATTGTTATGGACAGTGATGACTGTTTCAGAGTGGGAGTATTTTATTGTCCTGTCTGTTTTATCATTTTACACTGGTATATTTATGATACAGATAACAGGTCTTCTCAGCTAAGTTATCAGGAAAAAGGGAAGTCATATTAGATTCACATATTAGAATCACTTCAACAGAGTTGAAGTCTTAAATTTTGTCTTACTGGGCTGGTAAGTGACAATTTCTATGTTTGAGAAGAAGAGTAGAATGGATGTATTTTAATTGGATGAGGGGTAAAGTTACAGGCTATATATTCATTAATCTGGTTTTTCTCAGCTACCCTAATTATTACATTGGGACCAAATGGCTGCATATTAAATAATGGAAGATGGGCAAAAGTGCTAAATCCTCTTTCAGTCTGACCATAAAACTTTCCTTAAAATCTTTACCCCCTTCCTATCGCCTGTCACCTTGGGCAGACAATGTTTTCAGATGGTAAAGCTTCACAGTGAAAGAATCTCAAAATTTTAATTCACTGTTTGAAGGAAAATCCCTTAACAAAGCCATTCAACTTCCATTAAGCTGTGGTGTAATTGAAAGAAAATTATTTATTAAGATGCTGAAATTTTTGAGTTTCTATGTTACAGCCATCAACTTAACTAGTACTTGAGAGGAGACTTCACATAGAGTCAATAGGAATCTCTGTTACTGGGTTAAAGAAAGTTTAGGCATTTATTCTGATAGTGGAAATCATGCTACTTTTGAGAGGTAGGGAAGTGACACGAGCTGACTTATGGTTGAAAGGTAATGAATGGTTAGAGGGTGTGGGCAGAGGCATAGATTAGCAGGCTATTGCAGTAATGCAAGTAAGAAATAATAGTGACTTTGCCCACATAGAAGCAGTAGAAATGGTGAGAATTTGCTAGATTATGCATGTATCAAAAGTAGAGCTGATAGCATATACTGACAGCTTAAATGTGGTTTATGAATGAAAGAGATGGGTAAAAGATGACTCCAAATTTTGTGTGGTAATTTCTTGAGATGAGAAAAATACCACAAGTTTCAGTGTCCTGTGCCTTGTAACATGAAAGGTGGGCAATTAAGTTCTTCTCAGAAGGCTCATGAAGAGGTCAAATTGAGTATTTCTTAAATCCATTAATTAAAGTTATCTCACAATCAGTGATAAAAAATACACTAGAATTAATACAAATTCTTTCCAATTATTAAATTTAATTTTAAATTCATATTATAATAAAAAATTAGAAACTTTAAAAACAAATTCTAAAATGATTTTATACCTTAAATAATTTTTGTTTTGAATACATTTTGTAAGATAGTGTTTGTTGATGTTATATATTGTTATAATTAACAGTATATAATTATACTGTTACATATTGCACTTGAAGTTATAAAATTTCCTTTAATATAAAAAAGTTAAATTTCCTTCTCTTTATAAAGTTTTTTAAGTAAAAAAAAAAATCATTTTCTTACTCAGATGAAACTGAGCATCTCATTAGCCAGATGGTGTGGAGTATTGTACTCAGCAAGGGTTTGTAGATTCTCATTCTTGGAGGTGGTTTCCAAGAGAATTCTCAGAATTTAGTATAGAATTGATTGCAGTTGTATTGGCTCTGATTGTCAAAACTTAACATGTCAGGGAACAAAGAAAAAAAAAAACAAGAGAAAACAGAGATTAATGTTGTTACCTCTGCAGGGTAATAGCTAGAATGTGCCAGTCATCTTTATTTACAACCATGAATATGCTTTCATCAGAAATTTCTCAAATGGCACCATATTTCTCATTTACTATGGAAATTTTACCTATGCATAGAATCTTTTTAGAGTGACAATGAGATTTTAGTTTTTGAATATTTTTGCTCGTTAGGACATTGCTATTATTCAAATTTTATTCGTTTCTTTTATCCTTTTAGTCTTTATTCCTTCTAAACGTCTTAATTACATTTTATTGTTTTTCTTTGTATTACTAAATATACAATCCTATATTGAGTATGGATGTGTCTCAGGAAATGGGGAATCATCCTCAAACATTTCCTGAAGTCAAAATTCTAATGATATTGCCAGAGTTTTTGTCCTTTGGGCACCAAGGAATAAAACTTTAAAGATTTTTTTTCCTCAGCTTTTGAATTTTCAGATTATTAATAACCTATGTCATTGCACTAGCAGCAGACATATTCATTTCTGCCACCATTTTACACCAGCAGTGGGATATGATGCAAATGCTCCTGTCTTCAGTTCTCCTTTCATTCCTTGTAAACAGGAGCAGGTGAATTTTTAAAACATTAATCTACTTCTTAATTAAGTTCTTTTCATTCCTACCTCATGTAGATCCTGTTTGTAGGGTCTCAGCCATTTACCTTTCTTCTCCCTTATTTTCACTTTCAAACAGACTCCCTAAAGGATGCCTTCTAGGGATTCATGTATTAGAAGATTCAAAGTTTGCCAAGGCATCCTTTGATTTTTCAAACAAATTCCATCCTTTTCCTCATATCTGAGGAGGGTGGTTTTACTAAGGACTTACTTTTTTTATCAACCCAATCCCGCACCCCAGTAGAATCCTACATATTGTCAACATGGTAGAGTATAATAAACTCATCCCTCCAAAAGCTATTTCTGTTCTAATCACTGTAATCTGTAATGTTACTTTTTTTGTCCAAAAAAAGGGGGGGAGGGAATCATTGAGAGAGTAAATAAAATGTTTTAAAATTAAGACATTATACTGAATAATCTGGGTGGGCACTAATATATCTTTTTAGAGGGAGGCAGGGGAAGATTTCAAGATATACAGGGGAGAAAGTGATCTAAAGAACAGGGCAGACAGAGATTTGAAGATGATTGGTATGGTGCAGTCACAGGCAGAAGCTGAAGAAGGCCAAGTTCCTCAAAAGCTCTAGAGGAAGATGACTCTGTGAACACAATGATTTTAGCTAAATACATTTATTTTGGATCTCTAAAAAAGTGACTGAACTTTTGTTGGTTTAAGACACCAGCTTTGTGTTAATTTGCAATAAATAGAAGGAACTAATAGAGTGACCACAGTTAACATCATATTAGTTTGAGTCATTTTCTAAATTCTAATAAAGTTCTAACTTCATTTTCTTGTTATGCTTTCTTATCCTGCCTCTGAAGCTTTTCTAGCTATGTAATTGGCAAATCACTTATCTTTTCTGTTATTCAGTTTTCTAATATTTAATGTGAGGATAATAATACTATTTATTCAGATGGTTATAAGGACTTAAGTTAATATTTATTAGGAGTTTAGAACAGTAACAAGAAAGTACTATGTAAGTTGATACTAAATAAATGTTTAAAAATGAGATGAAACATTTTGGGGGTAGGGAAGTGGGGAAAATCAGAATGATGGTTATTTCCCCTTCTTTTAAGAGATTTGGAAACAAAAGATTTAAAAAAGTCATTTTGTCTTGTGTCAATGTTCATTTAAAGTAATCAAATATTACTATCATAAACTTAAATATCTAATAATTATTTATATATTTAGGAAGTGACTTTTTAGATTTCTGAAGTGGAAGAAAACACAAACATCTTTTCTGTATAAATATAAATAAAAACAAATTAACTCCAGTGAAAAATATCACAAACCAACAAATATGATGAGATTAACTTTTTTTTTACTATAACAGAGTGCAAGTCTTCAGAAAAGAAAAAAGTGGTAGAGATCACTGATTTCTGCAAAAGTAATTGAAAAAGAAAAAAAAACATTAGTTTTTTTATAATTGTTACATAATTACTTGCACATACAACCCCTACTACAATTAAATTATATGTTTATGAGACTCAAGCTTGTTTTCTTCTATATTCTCATAGATCTTATACACTCTTGAACAATTTATTGAAAAATTGCAATGCTAGTTCAGTGCTGTGATTTATTTGCATATAGGTATCTATTATTCTGGATGTTTTTTGTGTAGATAATACGTTCAGAGCAACTTGTCTCTTGATATTGAATAATTAATTTGAAGCAGAGTTCCTTCTGTCTCAAGACTTTTTTAGAAAATTAGCTTTCTTTCCTCTTCCTGTTGTGAATTCAGTAATTAATATAGTAAGAAATAAAATACAAATTCTTACTGAAAATAAGAATTTAAAAAAGTTAATATTTGAACTTATCTAACCAATATCCCTTTATCCTATTTAATAGTAACAAAAATGAAAACCAAAAAGCTATAACAATAGTAAGGATTTAACTAAAAACTGAAGCCTTCGATTTCCTTGGCAATAGGCGCTGTTAACAGGCAATGTCAACAGTGCTAACTGAAGTCTTGTTTGACTTTCATTTCTACTTTAGCTGCTAATGTCATATCAGTAGGAATTCTGACTTATCTGACAGTCAAATAAAACCTTGCCATTTCTCTGTCCAGTAAATATTTATAGCAGTAAAGTTGGAAAAACTTTGGGAAGGGATGAAAGAGTGAGAACTTGGATGAGAATAGCCACATGCTTTGCTTAGATGATCAGATGGAATGAACTTTTTAACCAGTACCCTTCTTCTTAGGACAGTGAGTATTGAGAGACTAGTGGCAAAACTATGTGGGAGAAGGCGGGATTTAGAAAATTCAGATCTACATTATTTGTTTTCTTAAACAGTGGTTCTCAGTGTGGCATAAGGTTAGTGATTTCATGGATAATATACAGAAAGATCTGTGAGAGCTTAAATAATGATTCCTTCTCATGCATGATTCAATGTCTCCTCCTCATATGGGAGTTTCTTCCCTGTATTGACCATTTTTATTTAAAAATATTCAAGTCATGATCAATTTGAATCATCATAAGGAAAAAATGTCTTGTCCAAAAATTGCCTGCATTATTTAGACAAAACAATTTCGAAGATTCAGAGACACAGACTACCTCTCCACATCATAATTTCTCATTTTTATGTAATAAAGATATTCAAAGATAGTTTCAGATGATGAAGTTTAGTCTATTTAATGTGTATGTTCAAACATCACTATTATATATATGACTTACAGAAAAAAATGCATGGTAATCTCTTCCTTAGAGAATTTCATTTTTTTACCTAAAAAACAAAACAATGAATGATCTTTCATAGATGACAGCCACATATGTTTCATTTCATTGTATTATGTCTATTTCTACTGAATGACCTTTGTTCTCTAAGAAGCTCTGTCCTGGTGACCTCTGCATAACTCATCTTTAGAATGCTCTGTATTACCACCAGATTTTGCTTTTGGTCAAGTAACTATTCTCAGTGAAAGTCCTTAATAAAGGTTTTGGCTACTGGATGAACTACAAGGTAATTAGAGTGCTTTAAAAACAGCTTCTCATCACCTCCATTTATTTTTATCCATACTTTCTAACATTTCCCTTCTACCCTCATTGAGCCATGAACTTGAACTTCAGGTAATATATTAATAAATGGAAAGTGTTTTCTCTTGAAGACCTACTGAATAAACATGTTAATATGTGGAGCATTGTAGAATAAGGCTGACTCATTACACCTCTCTGGAACAGTTCCAAACAACCATTTAACTCCATCCTGAGCCCAATCAGAAGCACAAAAGTAGAAGAAAAGCATATAATCTAGGGTAACAACTACTAGGAGTATCAGATTAGTTACAGTGTACAGCAGAAAATATTTACTCATGAGTTTAAGCAACCATTTGTTAGTCTATACCCAGTAGTCTGGGATATCTTTTATAAAGTATATTAATTGCTTTTCTTCTACTGCATCTTTGAGCCACTACTACATATTCTAAAATTTAGGGATAAAGTACTTCTTAAATAGTTTTTGTTTTTAAAATGTTTAGAAAATGCTGAGTCCTAACTATTAGACAACTGACAATATAATCTGATGAAAATATAATTTAACAGAAATTAAAATTATGATACTAAGAAATGAAAACTTAAAATTGTAGAGTACTATAATTTAGACAAGATGAGTAACACAAACTGTATTTAGCTACTTTTCTGAATTAAATTTTAAAAATGTACAAAAATATGGAAAGCTACAACTCTCAAGATCTGAACGTAAGGCTGTGAAGGACAGAGAGCCCTAAGAGATAGCAGCAAAGAAGATGAACCCTGTGATTGTCCTAGTATACTGCCTGGAGAGTCTCTAGACTTTGGAGAAGGGAGATGGAGCTGGGAGTCCAGGAAGATAAAGGTGGCTGAAATTCACAGTGCAGAGCACCTGAGAATAGAGAGGGGTCAAAAATACAGATACAAAGATCTAAAAAGGTTACTCCCATTTTTTACTAAGTATAGATTATTCTTAAGAAGATACTTTTTGAGACCAGGTAAAGATCCATTTGAAAGTACAAAACAGTATCCGGTGCTGACACAGAAAGTTTTTGATACTGTATTCCAGTGTAAAAAACCTCAAAACTCAAGAGTATATGATAAAGTACTCAAAATGGTCCAATTATAGTACTCTGTAATGGGAAAAAATAGCTTTACATGAAAATGTTTGTCTTCCTGCTTAGCAAAGCTTTAAAGTATAATAATGTTATGGGTCCTAGAATAGAACTCATGAATATATATGAATATATCTATATCTAGATATAGATATAGATATATATCTAGATATAGATATATAGTGTGTATATATATATACACACACATACAAATATTCATATTTGAAAAGTATTAAGTTTTAAAAATATATATACAAATATGTATATATTCACAGTTATGTACACAGATATATGTTTTAAAATACTTCTTTTTCTTCATACCAGAAACAAGGCAGGAATGTCCATTCTATCATTTTCATTTAACATTGAATTGGAGGTTTAAGTCAGTACAATATGCATTAAGCAAACAAACAAAATTGAATCCAGTTTGGGATCTAAAATATTCATCAACAGATGAATGGGTAGAAAAAAATTGATATATCCATATAATGTGATACTGCACTACAGAAAAAATTAGAACTGTTAGTATAAGCAACTATATGGATAAATCAAAAATGATATGCTGAGTGAAAGGAACAAGACATGATAAAGCATATATAGTATGAGTCCACTGGCATAAAATTCTGCAAGCCAATACACAGTAACAGAAAATAGGTATAGGAGGTACAGAAAAAAACTTTTGACTTTTGATGCATGGATTCATTATTCTGGTGTTTTGCCCCATAGGTATATATGTATATCAAAACAGCACAGTATACACTTCAGCAGTTATAGTTTGCTTTATGTCCATTGAATTTTAATAAAACTTTTCAAATGTTTAAGGTAACATATACTTATTGGTGGAGAGATTTGTTTCTCTCCCTCTTCAACTAAATCTGTGCATTACAGGGGCAAGATTTAGGCAACCTACTTGGTCAAGAGAAGTAGAAACCTGAGGTTCTCTGGCAGCATGCTCAGCTGCATCAGACTCCCCTTTAGCAGGTGTGGCTGTAGTGGGCTCCAATTCAACAGGTTCAACTTTAGCCTCAATAAACTTGTTTGCAGGGTGTGTAGCTGTTGTAGATTTGACTTCAGAAGAAACATCTCTGTAAGGTTCAGCTGGGACAGGCACGTTAGGTATGTCATAAAGTCCTGCAGGTATATTTGAGAAAGGGACAACGGCAGAAGACCCAGGAGCAGAAGGACGAGGGGCCAACCAAGTAGGTATAGGAATATTAGGAATGTTGTAGAAGGTGGCACCAGGATTATTGAGAATCCAGGAGTTTGGGGGTACCCCTGTGTCAGAGTTAGGATTCTCGGGGTAATTCTGGTAACTTTTCTCTGGAGAAGAGAAATAGTTATTGGGTATGGGATAAGGAATATTCAGAGATGGGTTCAGTGGCTGTTGCTGGCCTTTGTAACCCTAAAGGGGAAGAAAAGAAGTCAGGTAAAGTTGATTATGTCCATCCTATCTATATATTACTCATGTTATGACTTCAGTGATACGTGATGAGTGAAGATTACATTTTTTATGAACTTCAATTTAGTCTTTCTTAAGGCTAATTTAGTACTTCCATAATTTTTAAAATTTCTAAGAAAAGTGAATAAAACCCAGCTTGGGGTGGGGGGAGATATTTTCAGCTTAGGAGAATCAGAGTGCTACAAACTGCAGAATATTCTGGCCTGAGCCAGGACAAATGCAGAAGAAAATAGTGTGCATTGTATGGGATTGATAGTTCCCACCTCCTTCTCTACACTTGCTGTGTAGCCCAATGCCCTTAATAGTTTTCCTGGTCTCAAAGTGTCCACTGAGACATTCACTTAGTTACACTTTTAAGGGTCCTTCTGAACTCTTCGCGACCCTCCATCCAAGCCGCCACTCCCATGCATCTCAAATTGTTATTAAGAAAGAATAAAGATGATATGTGGAAGATTACTTGTATTTTTATTTTTAATTGAGATATAATTGCCTATTGTTAGTAATACTGTATTGTAGTTCTTAATGTAGCTAAGAGAATAAATCTTAAAAGTTTCCTTCACAAGGAAAAAAAGTTGTAACTATATATGGTGATTATATTAACTAAGCTGTGGTGATCATTTCACAGTACTTGCTATTGGGTTTTCCTATTTCTATTTCCTTGTGGTGGTTGTGTTTTAAATGAGATGATTATTGAAATTAATAATGCATTTATTATTAAATATCACGTGATTTCTTTCAGTGGATCGCCAAAATTTTCTCCCCTTGCTTTTTCTTTATTCATTACATCTATTTTAGAATGTCGGGAAGCTCCGAGGTCACAAAATTATGAAAGAATTTTCAGAAAATTGAGACATTTCTTGATCTCACATATATGAATTTTTACTTCCTATCATAAATTTGTCAGGTTTGTGAGCAATTTTGGCACTCTTGGGTTATATATTAAGGTCCTGGATTCTTTGATTCATTACATTGATTCAGTGCTCAACTATAATTCTAGGAATTTAAAAATTTATTATCATTTTAAAAAATAAGCTATATTTAACATTTCTTATGTTTATATGTTTATGATAAATGCTAACCATTTGATGGAGTTATTTGTTGCATGTATTCCAAGTAATTTTCCAGTACAGATGCCATTTATGAGCATAGACCTAATTTTCATAATTGTTGGAAAATACTGCCTTCTATATCAATAACAATTTTCTGTGATATAAAGCTTTATTTATATAATAAAATTTCATTTAATGAGCAGGCAAGGAAACTGGGCAGGATATCAGTATGAATTAAAAATTACTGGATATTTAAATGTACTTACACATCAATTTTTAAATGAGCCCATCATAGCAAGAAGAGAATACATATTCTTAAATGACTTCCTCAGTTTTTCAAGGAAACACATAAAATTATTTCACGTTACTTAAAATAATTGGTAATGTAAAACACATTCAGTATTTTAAAGTCTAAACAAATATGCATATACTTTACCTCCTCAATAGATGAGAAAAATTTCTAAAACAAAGCAAAACAAAAAAATCCAATGTTTTAAATTTTATACCATGGGAAACATCTTTCTTTAGATCTTTATTTAAATTCATAGTGACTATAACTGGCAAAATTAAGAAACTTGCAGTTCTCTCAAATAATATCTCATTGGGTTTTTTTTTCTGTAATTATGTAGATTCAGTCATCATATTCTAAATACAAAGCAGATATGAATGATTAATTTTAAACTTACCAGTTCTAATATTTCTACAGTATCAGTAAATTTCTTAACCAGGAAACCAAATGTTTTCATTTAATTCTATGGCTGATAGCATATTATGTCAGATATTTCTTTATATTAGGTCATTATTTGTGTTTATTTTATTTTCATTATTATTTTAATATATATTTATATTATATATATTATGTTTATATATTTATGTATATTATATTTTATATGTGTGTGCACATATATGTACACATGTACATATATGTACATATATACATATATGTACACACATGTATATATATATACATTCCCTATTAAAATTTAGCATTGGATATAGTTATTACCCATTTTAGAATGGTTTCCTGAATTGTTGAGTTAAAATGTTTGCACATGTATTGTATTGCTAAAGAACGCTCAGGAATGATGCATGATACACCACTGATATATGTTCTAGAGTTTTCAGAGACAGCTGCCCATGATTTATATTGTGACCATAGAGTCCTAGATTCTTATGATTAAAATCTTACCTCTTATATGAAATTCAAAATAATATCTTTAAATCATAGTGAGTGTGGTAAGTCAATGTTATTTCAATTTTAAAAAATACAATTTAAGAGCATAATAAAGCGTCGGTGAAAACCAAACCAATAATAAATTCTCAACATTTGACTGTAAAACTGAGGCAACCAAAGGGAGAGGGTGGCAGGATGGAAATGGGGGAGGAAGGAGGCCAAGGGAATTTGCTGGAGGATTATTGGGGCACTGGTGGTGGTCTGGCTGTGAAAATATACATTTGTAGATTGAAGTCTATAACCCCCAAAGCAGGTACCATGCTGCAAACCTACTCTACCTCAACAAATGTAATTTAGAAAAAAAAATAGTCTTTCATACTGTTTTCATTTTTTAATTATTTTTAAGGTTTTTCTTCTCTTCTCCCATATGTCTGATAGTATTTTGGTAAAAAGTATATAAAACCAAGCCTTATCTCTCGACATTTCTTTGCTCAATAGTTATGTTCATACACAGCACATTCGATTGTGATATCAATTACAAGTGTAATTTTCTAGACACATTACTTTCACCAAAATTTGAGGCCAAAATGAGAAAGAAATAAGGAAAATCTATTATCAGGTATTCAATGAATGTTTTGTTTTCCTCTATAGGTAAAATTTATGGGTATTTTCTGTACAGAAGTCACCTGTCTCCTTGGGACATATTCCTTTTGTAACAGTTCCCAAATAATGCTTTCTTCTTCTTTAATATGTGATACAGACAAAATCTCTCTGGATTCATCACTGTTCAAGTAAATTTGGAACTTTGTCATAAAAGTTTATAGAGGCAAGAGCAGGAATCCTGGATGTACTAAAAATTTGTTACACTACAAAGGAAGTACATTAATTGAATGCTGTGCTCACTGAAAGGAAATACTCTATGGTAAATATGTTTAACACGTATTTATAATCCATAAATATTTTCTATCACATAAGAAGAGATTAATAATACCAATATATTAACAGCTGTAGTAGACACAAAATTACATTGTAAAAAAATTAGAGAATCTTTAAATGTAAAATAATCTAAAGTAAAAGCAAGTAAATTTACATATAAATGAAAAAAAGTTTTACCTCATCAATGAAGTGGAACCGCTTCTGAAACAAAGGAAAAAAATATTTCATTGTGGTTATTTATTTGAAAACATATGTTTTCAAATTACTGAAGAATTTTTACAGCCTAATTATTAGTATAGTTAATTTCTTTTTGACATGAGTCACTAATAAGTATAAATTATATGCTTCTTATTGTGACCAGCTTTATATGTTTTTGACCTAGACAATCACTTCAGGAAAATTTACCTTGCTGGGTTTTGATCTGTAAATTTCCACATGTACATAAATCTGTACCATCTGAGAGATTATTTAGCTGTTATTCATATATCTTATTTTTCAGTGTCTGTTACCTCTCAGGTTTACATTCTTTCTGTTTCTCACTCTGTAAATATTTTTGTTGCCAGCTATTTACTTTTTTTTGCAGTTTCAGAGGAATATTGTATCCACTCATTCTCCAATTAAGCTTCAATATCTTTTAAATTCATATAGATGAATTCATATAGATTATTAAAAGGTATAATCATATCTTGAAATTTCAACAGGACAATAATTACAGTAATTTTTAATACTATGAAGTAACATTAGAGACCCTACTATATCCTAGGTACTCTGCTAGGGGTTTTACACAATCACTTCATTTTAATCTTTAATACTATGCTATGTGGTAGGTATCAAATTATTTTCCTTTTATGAACGAGGATATTTAGCATACTAATTGACTAAGACTTTTCCAACAGCTAATTCTTACATTAGAGTCTCATCTGTTTATACTACATCAAAGATCATATAAGCTATTTATTTTACCATATCAAGTATCTCTTGTGCATCCACAGTGATATCTCTGGCAATTGACTTTACCGCTAGAGGGAACCAATCAAGCTTTCTAGACTTTGAAGACATAAACTCTTTTAAAAGATTAGCTACATGAGATTCAGGCTCCCAATAATTTAAACTTCCTCCAGCATTTATGAACTCATAACCCTCCCCCTCCCTGCCTTTCTGTTTATCCATTTTCAGACAGCACAACTTTATTAAATATTCTGATTTTTAAAATGCTTCTGAAAAGCTTGGAACAATGAATCTGACGTCCACAGATCAATGAAATAATATATAAGCTAGAAATTGGCCACACCCATTGACAACTAATTTTTGATAAAGTAATGATGATCATAAAATGAAGCCAAGAAAGTCTCCTTAATAAATGGTGTTGAATAACTGGACTGTCACATATAAAAGAATGAAACTAAACCACTGTTGAACATCTTACAAAAATATTAATTCAGAACAGACTAAAGACTTGGATGTAAGACCTGACACTATAAAGTACATAAAACACATGGATGATATAATTCTTTCTATAGTCTTAGAGATGTGTTTGATAACTCTAGTGGTAAGGGAAACAGAAGCAAAATAAACAAAAGGAACTACATCAAACTGAAAAGCTTCTGCATAGCAAAAGAAACTTGCATCAAGACAAAAATACATTCTGCTATTGGTACATCGTACATCCAATAAAGGGAATAATACTAAAAATATACCGAAGAAATCATAAAACTTAATAAACAAGCAAAAAATCTTTTTAAAAAATAGAATTGCTTGTTAATTTTGTTTTTTAATTTATTGTAATTACTTTTTTTCCTGATCCCTTATTTGGTTCCCTTACATTCCTCCAAAATTAACAAGCAACTAATAACCAGAGGACACTCTGCAGGGGAGGGGGAGGGAGATGGAACAAAACAGGGGAGGGAAGAACACAAAGAACTGTGGTGATGGTGCACAGGTTTGTTGGTGGTGGGACTTGTACAGGGGCTATATCTGAAAGGAGAAACATGCATTGTACATAAGGGAAGAATGATGTAAAATATATATAAAATTAAAAAAATAGAGGATCTAAATGGATATTTTTCCAAAGATCTATAGATGGCCAATAAGCACATGAAAAGGTATACCTTATCTTTAATTATTAGAGAAATGCAAATCAAAACAATAAAGAAATATATCACACCTGTGAGAATGACTATTATCCAAAAGACAAGAAACAAAAAGAGAGGATGTGGAGAGAGTAAAACCCTCATTCACTGCTTGCGGGAATGTAAATTGATGCTGCCTTATAGAAAGCAGGGTGGAGATTCTACAAAATATTAAAAATAGAAATTCTAAAAGATTAATTTATCCCACTTCTGGGTATTTAGCTGAAAAATGTGAAAACACTAATTTGAGGAGATAGAGCCATCCTGTTTTTTGTAGCACTATTTACCATCTCCAAGAGCTGGAAACAACCTAAATACCCATTTACAAGTGATTACAGAAGATGTGGTAATTATATACCATGGAATGCTTTTCAATTATTTAAAAAAAGATGAAATTCTGCCATTTGCAATAACATGGATGGACCTCCAGGGCTTTCTGTCTAGTGAAATATGCCAGACTTAGACAAACACCATGTGATTTCACTCATGTAGTATGTAGAGAAAACAAACAAAAACTAAATAAACAAAAATAAACTTTTGAATTGAAGGGCAATTAGTGGTTTCCAGAATGAAAGATGTAGTGAGGTGGGTAAGTTAAGACAAAGAAGACAATGGTGTGGTGAAGGATAAAATTCGACACTTAGTGATGTGATGCACAAGGAAGCTTATGTAATGTTATAATGCAATATTAGTTAAAAAATAATGTTTTCCAATTAAAGAAATCTGATGCTTATTAACCTGTCTCTTAGCTGCAACATTATTAACACAATATCATAACATTAACACAAATCCCTATCTATAAGTATTTGTTGGCTCTTCTATTACTACAGTTGAAAAAAATCTATTTACTCACCCTCTTTGCAAAAGCAACACACAGGATGCAGGCCCAAATCAGAAACTTCATTTTGATTGACCCTGTGAACATTAGTATTGTTAATTGGTTGTTTCAAGAAATATACAAGATAATTTTTAGTTATTGCTCTTCTCTTACAGAGGTACTAAAGAATGTACAACTTTTAGAGTATGACTGGGAGGACCCATAATAAAAAAATATGGTCCTGCTATTTAACTGCTGTCAGCATGACTTAATAGGAATGACACTAAAGCCAAAATTACCATTTTTAGTAGATATTCTTCAGCAATTAATTAGTTTCCAATTAAATTTCTTTCAGTGGAAATCAACTCACTTATTTACCCTGGGGTATGTTTTGCAATTAAGTTGTCTTGGAGAGCTCACCAGAAAATAATATTGCTTAAAAGTAACCACTCTATAGGAGCTTTATTGAGATTTTTATTTTTTGGATTCAGTGGGAGATTGGTATCACCTGCTTGGAAAAGTTTTGAGTCCTAAAGGTCTTGCTACCATGTGCTATACATAAATCTTTAGGCCATTGATTAGTAATCCTTTTTTTCTTAAAATCAAACTCATTTAATCCTTAATTCATTGAGAAGGGTTCTATTTTTATTTCCCACTTTACAGATGAGTGTCCTACAGCATAGAAAATAAATAATTTACAAAGGGGCACACAACCAGTAAGTTGCAAAATTGAACTTTTAACCCAGGTGATTTGGTTCTACAGTTCATGGTCTTTCTTTTCTCCTCCAGTACTTGACATTAAGAATTCCTTGAATCCTTTCCAGCAATAAATGTTTTCAAACTTCTGTGTCTAGCTTTGGAAGGTACAGCACACACTCAGCAATATGCAATATAGAAGCATCTCACACAAATGATCACCTGTAGCCAGCTGCCTTTCTCCTCTGTCACTGTTTCATCCTTACTATGTGATTTCTGTGCAGTCCTTACTTGGATAAGGAAAAAGCTAATCTCAGCATGAGCCTTAGGGCTGGCAGATCACAGGAAGCATTTCTGACTCTATGTGAATCTTGAGAGGCAGAAGGTTCTAATCCAATGGTTACAATTAGAAATGCAGCCTATCACACATGCGCCCATATGTTTACTGCAGCATTGTTTACAATAGCTAAGATATGGAAACAACCCAGATACCCAAGAATAGATGACTGGATCAAGAAGATGTGGTACATATACACAATGGAATACTATTCAGCAATCAAAAAAGATAAACACATGCAATTCGCAGCAACATGGATGGCACTAGAAGGGATCATGCTCAGCAAAACAAGCTAGAAGGAAAGAGAAAAATATCGAATGGTTTCACTTATAGGAGGAATATAGGGGAACCAAACAAGAGATCAGGGGGAGAAAATAACAGCAATAAAACAAAAATTAGCAGGCAACCAGAAATGAGAGACATTCAGTGAGGGAGGGGGAGGATAAGGGCTCAAAATGAGGGAGAAAAGAGCACAAGGGACTATGGTGAGAGTTCACAGGTGAATTGGTGGTGGGTAACCCATGGGGAATACACAATAATGTAAAATATATATATATATATATATATATGTAAAATATGTGTATGTATATGTATATATGTAAAAGATATATCTTTTACATATATATGTACACACATATATATACATATACACATATATATACAGATATATATGTGTGTGTATGTGTGTGTGTGTATATATATATATATATATATATATAATTTATATATAAATGAAGCCTATCACATACCTGGCCAAACAGCTAGAGCATACCAGTAAGGGATGTTTGCCTCCATGTTTGCCAGCTCTGGCTGCCACTGCTAACCTTCTGCATGAAGCAGATACATTTAACTTAGGTCAGCCCATAACTGTGTATGTGCCACACCAGGTTTTGATATTGTTAGAACAAACTGCTGGGCACAAGGGGAAATGTCAAGAAGCTCTACCAGATAACCCTAATGTGCAATTATGAATCACCAGCACTTTAAATCCGGCTACTTTTCTCCCAATCAATGTAGAGACTTAGGATGAAATCTTAACCCATAACTGTCTAGAAACTATTGAAACAGTGTATTCTAGCCAACTAGATTTTTCTGTATATGCTTTCTGCTAAATCCAGAGTGGGAGCTGTTCATGGATGGGAGCAAGTTTATGAAACAGGGCCACCAATATGATAAGCAATAGTGATGATTCAGGACACAATAGAAGCCAAGGTCCTCTCAGCAGGGCTGTTAGATGAAAAGGCCAAATAGCCCTGACCTGAACCTTCCAACTCTCAGAAGATAAAAGGGCAAATTATACAAACACATGAAATATTCCTTTGTGGTTTGACATGAGCGTAGTGCCCTATGGGAGGAAAGGGATTTCTTTACAGCCAGCAACAAAGACATTAAACACCCACTAGAGATCTTGGTCTTGCTGAAAACAGTAGCTTTATAGTCAGCCCTAGTGGTGATGCATTGTCCCAACACCAAAGGGATGGGTCTGAAATTGCAAAAGGCCACATTGCCGCTGACTGTGCAGGTAAGGCTGCTGCTTTTTCTGGAATCCTTTGTCTACCCAGTGTTGAAACATCTACATGTGGAATCAGTGGGAAACAGATGCCTTGTTAGAGTCCAAGCCCTGATATTTGAAGTGGCTCAGTGGATCACCTACAGTTGCTGTATATGCACCAAGAATAACTATAAGACTGACTTGCATCCTAGAGTTACTGGGTTCAATAGTAGTGCATAAGCCCTTTTAAAGTCTACAAAGTGGATTTTACCCAAATACTGAAAATCACTGGTAATTTTAAGTATCTTTTGTTTTTTATGATACCTTTTTAAGATGTATGGAAACATTTCCTACTAGGGCAGAAAGAACTTTGGAAGTTGCCAAGTAATTGCTGAAGGAAATAATTCCTCACTTTGGATCACCAAACTCTATTCAGAGTGACGATGAACTTACCTTTGTTTCAGATGTCACTCGGAAAGTAAGCAGTGCCTTACAGATTACTTGGAAGCTACACATTGCCTGGGTACTGCAATCTACAGGACGACCTGAGAAAATGAACCACCCCCTAAAGAAGACATGGCAAAATTATGCCAAGAAATCTATCTGCACTGGGGTTAAGTATTACCCATAACTCTTTTTCAAGTAAGAGTGGGTCCTAGAAGTGGGCTACATTAAAAAAAGCCCTTTGTAATTGTCTTTAGAAGACCGTTCCCAGTTTCCATTTTGAAAACTGCACTGGACTTAGAACAAGAATGGAAGTCAAACAGTACATACAACATATCCAAGAAATTTTAGTGTAACTCATAACTTTGCTCTTTCTATTATTTTTAAGCCTCCAGATGATCCATTGCATCCATTTTGACCTGGCAATTGGCTCTTTCTCAAAACCTGGCAGAATGGAAATCTCCAAAGAAAGCTGTTAGAGAAAGATCTGGTCCTTATGATGTTTTGCTAAACCACTCAGACTTCATTGAAACTTTTAGGCATAAAATCCAGGGTGTGTCATTCTAGAGTGGACAGGACCAGAGATCAGAATCCATTGATCTTGTGAAAATGTTGAAGATCTGAGTTATTTGTTTAGGAAAAAGACAGAAACTTAAGTTGCTTTTTCTTCTTCAGCTTCTGCTGTGGTATACCCCAGATTGATATCTTATTGAATGCTGGAAAACACTGAGGTGATGAATAAGCAGCTCTGAAGCTTCCTTGTAATTGCTCTGAATAACTTCTTTTATCTTCCAAAATCCAAGCTATATAGGATGGCGTCTCGATGATCTCTGCTTACATTTCCCAGCTTTGGGGATTTGATTTTGATTCTTTTGCAAGAACTTGGTTTTGATTTTAATTTTCGATTTTTTTTCACTTTTTATTTTTGTGAAGTTTGTTTTGTATATGAGTCTGTGCTTGATTTTTCTCTTTTGTGCCTTTACAGACTGCTTTTGTAGGTGCATGTGTAGTTCAGGTATACCAACAAGCTTCTACGTCAGTGTTAATAAAAAACCTTTCTACCAGACAGTCATGTAAAGAATCTAGCCTCAGAAAACTAGAATTTGTCCTGACAAGGAAGCAAAAGAGAAACTCTGTGTCTGAGGGAGTTGTCTGCATCCACATGTTGTATGTCTTCTCTGTTTCTAATTATTTTTTTCTCCAGAGGTGAGAAAAATTGATATAGATAGAACTTACAGAAATTTGTAAGCTAAGACATATAAAATCTTTTTTTCTTTTTTAAAAATGGTTTTTAATGTAAGAAGGACTTATTTGATCCCTCCCTCAGTTCTTCAGAAGAACATGAGAATTTCTGAGTAGAACAAACCCATCCTTCTAGGGTTATGTGAACTCTAAGTACAATCTGAAGCTATAGAAAAAAAATCCCTTTGACAAATCTCCTCCCATGTAGTGTTGAAGTCACAATTCAAATGTATGCAGATGAGATATATACAACACCCTATATTACTTACCTCTTCAAACCAGGAGAGAATATAAATTTGCCATACATTTATAAGCACCTTTTAAAAGTTTATCTAATTGCGACCCAGTAGAGAATCTTTTTAAAATGGTAGCATCTTGGCATTTGGAAACCAGCACCATGGTATCTGGCTACAAGTTTGACTCATCCATTCTCAGTAGTGACCTGGCCAGTTTAGGGGCCAAGTGTATCTAGATACTGGACTCTGAGTTCAGTTATTTGAACCTTAATTCAGTGGATGTGTGCTTTGTTTCCAACATCACTCTTGGTTATCCTGTGATAGAAAACCTCCAGAAGCAGCTAGTCTAGGACTCTTTCTTTGACATGCACTTGATGGTGTCCAGACCAGAGCAGTGGGTAAAGCCATTGACTATAGCAGCTGACAGTCAATATGTTTATTTCCAGTCCACTGAGATCCAGGGGCTTTGACTAAAGACATTTGGGATAATAGAATAAAGGTTGGCCTTGTTATCACACCAGGAAGTACAGTTGAGTATTTTTTGGTGCCATGGGCTAATCAGATAGATATGGTCTTGGTTATAACAGTGAAACATGGTTCTGGAGGACAGAAATTCATGGAAGATAAGATGTCAAAGATTAATTGGTTGAGGACTCAGTTTATATCTTTGGACATAGAGGTGGATGGTGGAGTATATTCCTGACACTATCTGTAGATGTGCAGAGGCAAGAGCTAACATGATTGTGTCTGGCACTGAAACTATGCGGAGTCAAGATCCCAGATCTGTGATCAGCCTGATTATGTTTGCTCAGAAGCTACTCAGAAATGTCCTCTTGATTGATGAAACCATGAGGAATCCAGTATTGTTCCTCATGAAATCTTTCAACTGGAAAAAGAATATTGGCTACCAAATCATAATCACAACTGAGGCAATGCTGCTTTTCTGAGTAATTATTCATTCCAGTGACTAAAATCTGCCCTGCACAATATTCCAAGAGGTTAGAAACTGATGTGTATAACAAAATTTTAGTGATGGAATTGAAAGATTGGTGTGATAAAATATAGTTTTTACCAGGACACTTGATTTTTATAAAGAGTAAAACTATGGCATCGACTCTCCTATCTGTCTGTGACTATGCAGGTGTATCTCTTTTTCTTCTTTTCCTAATAAACATATCTGTTTAAAATGTAAAAAGAGTAAAATTATGTCTATATTAAGATTATATGCAGAAATGTGTCTTCATGCCCTATGGTATATTAGCTGCTATGAAAAAAATGTTCTTTCCTGCACTTCTAAGAATTTTCTATTGGTTCTTAACTTCATTCCAAAATGAAAGAATCCTTACATTTTTCCTGTTTCTTGTCATTTTTGATTTGTGTAATTATATGGCAATGTAAATGGAAAGGGACTTTTCAAAGGAGCATCTTGATAAGGAAAAAGAGGAGATCTTGTTTCTGGAATGGAAAGTAATAGCTTCAGTTCCTGTCTTGATTGGGACAGTGTGCCTCACTATCTTTTCTCCATGGGTACTTACTAGAAGTCCTTAATTTAATGTTACCTATTTTGTTATGAAGTAAGTTAGCATTATTATCCAACAAATATGTAAAAATATTTAGGAAATAATTGTCTAGATTTAGGGCATGGCGATTTACAGTTTAATATAATGAATTGGAAGGTGATTTTTATCTACTGGTCGTATGTGGCAACTAAAATAAGTAAAGTAGATGAGAGCACATAGGAAAACAGTGCACAGTTAGGAAAGATGGGGCTAAGGTCATAGCCCTAGAAAACAATGCTTGTGTAGGTGAAGGAAGAGGTATTAATGCAAAATACGTAAAAATTACCCCCCAAAAAGAGAATTATAAGAATTACCAGGATGTAAATCTGAAGTCCGAATATAATACTGTTCATGGGAGCAGCTTGTTCTTTTTCTGTACATTTTATTCATCAAGATATAAATTAGTAATTATTAATAATACAATAATATTACTAGTTGTAAATTTAATTAAAACAACCTGCACAAAACCACTTATTCAATTTTAGATATTATAATGATCATTACCACATTTGCCATAAGAAACATCATTAAAAGGGATACATTATAAAGGAAATTTTAAAAAGAACCAAAGGAGCTATTAGTTTTAAGTTAGAGAAAGGTCTCTATATCTTTTGAGACTTGAAGGAGAGAAAGTTATGTTTAGGTTTAGATCCAGTGAATGAAGTGTCATCATGGGAAATGGATAGTTTCAGTTTAATGGACTCAATGTTGTCTATAAAGTAGAAAGGGAAATTGTTTTCTAATGAAGTTAATTGAAAGCTTAAGGAGAATTGAGGAAGACAAACTCCAATGCCAAAAGAAAACATTTGATAAACAATCTTTAGTTACCACCAACTTAGAAAACAAACTTACTTTTGGATTCACTGCTTGTATGGAGAGACAGTGATCAAATCTACTTCATGGTTGGGTGTTTTCCAGGTAGGAAGGACCAAGTGCAGGTGGGAAGAAGAGTTACATGGACTATCAAGATAATATTTAAAATAATCAACAATAAAGTCTGGACTGTGTTAAGAAAGAAAATGAGGCTAGGGAATACAGAGAATGGAATATAGTCAGAGTGTTGAGGGATGGAATGTTCTATAAAGACAAAGAAAGATTCTCTTAGTTTTTACCTGTTCTGTCCATCTAAAAACATTTGTCATCTATTACCTCCTTCTGAAAAACCTTCCAATGTTCAGACTGAATAAGTAGAGGAGGTGAAGCTGATAGGGATTGTGTAGAACGGGCTAGAGTATTTTATGAAGTCAAAGTAAAAGGCTTCAATTTTAAATCTTTCACCAAAGACAAATATCAGATATGTCACTTCCACTGTGAAGATCCCTTCAATGTCTTCCCTCACAATCAAATGTGTAACACAAATTTCTAAGCTTAGTAACTTTCATTTGTACCCCTTCCTCTCTGATCTGTTTTCCTTTAACTTTCCCCTTTCATATCTCTCCTCTGAGCATATTCACTCCTTTGGTGTTTTCCCTTATAAGGCAATTATGTACCCACTGTGTGCTTATGCTGTTTATTTCTTTTTGATACTGTTAATTCAGTGAGGGGGTAGTTGGAAAGTTTGTGTTTTTAATATTTGTCTTTGTACTTTAGTGTAACAATTTTAAGTGAGAGAAAGATTGAGGGATCTGGTGAAAGTTTGGGGTTAATTCTGTAACAAATTGTGAGCATGGATAAATCAGAGAGATGATGCAATGATGGCTGAATAGTTAGTAGTCAGCTGTGATTAGGGAATATAATTTGTTCAAATTATAGTCAATCCCTGATCATAGCAGGAGAAATAAAATTGCCCAGAAACTGCACAGTTATTTTTGTTACCAGCCTCATTTAAAGTTAATTGTTAAAGGAATGTTTATATTACCATCAATAGCCTACTGGACCAGAATGAACAATGGAAAAGATGATTACACATAAAAAAGTGCATTTGAAATTTTATTTTTTGGAGAAAAGAAATGTGTTTATATAATTCAGAAAGAGTGGTGAAAATAAATAATCATCAGCCCAGTTTGTATGAAACCACCACACAGACCCAGCATATTCAATATGAACTAACAGGAACAGTATAAACAATTCAAGGAATGTTCTGTTGTTTTCTTTCAGTTGAATATCTCTCTGCCTTATTAGATCAGTCCAAACATGCTGGTAGATGAGAAACTGTAAAAGATAGATAGTCCAGTGAAACCTAAAGATGAAAAGATAATACTGTATTATCTTTTTGACTTATATTCCAGAAGATAAGTTTATGTAATAAACACACACACTAAGCCATCTTAGTTGGTCAGAGTGTGGTTATTTATAACTATTACTAGTGAATATTTTCTAGCGTCCAACTTGATGCCTAGCACATATACTAATCTTGATAACTTTGTTGACAAATTAATTAATAAATGTGTGAAAGTTAATAGCTGTGTTCTTCAACCAGCATTCAAAAGTAATATTCACATTTATTCATTAAATAATTATTTACATTTTCAGCCAATTATGAAGTCACTTTTAGTTATTCTTACTTTTCAAATAGTTTATTAGTTATAAAAGCTATTAATTTCCTAGATTTCAGACCTTTTGATTTCATTGAAATGTAGATTTTAGCAAAGGAATTTTATTATACAAAATTACTGAGGGCTGATATTTTAAGAAATGACATTAGAATTATTAAAATTTTCAAAATCTATTGTATATTTGTGGTTTTATTTTGTAATTTTTCTGTCTAGTCAATCCCTTTTGCTTTATATTTTTTTCTCCACCATTGCTTTGTTTATCTAAAACATTCTTAATATCTAGAAGGTTTTAAGTTGATGCGCCACTTGATCTTTTTGTACTCCCATATCCTTTTCATGCCTCCAGCTTAGCTTTTAGCACATTGTTTTCCCATATCTGTGTCCTTGCTTAGGACAGAGTTTAATGTGGGTAAATTCAGTATGTTATCTCTGTCTCAGGCATCTTACATTATGGGACCCATGATAAGCTTTTAAAAATTAAGAATTAATATACAAGTAATTGCAGCAAATGGCAAATTGCAACTTATAAAATAAAATTATATTTTTATTATTTTTCTCACATAAGATTATTTTGCCAAGTTGTCTGACCCTTTCCAACTATTAAGAGGGGCAAAGTGACTTGACAAAGCTAATTAAGTTTGTGACAGTGTACCTCAAGTTAAAAAATATCCTCTCAAAAAATCCCCTTGTTGGACTTAGGGTGTAATTTAGCATCCATAATGAGTATTAGAGCCCCAGAGCTGGGAACCTGTGTTGTATTCTTGGTTTTTCCACTTTTGCAAAGTAATCATGAATGATTTATTTAAACTCTAGGGTCCTCAACTTCCTTATCTCAGATAGGCTGATAACATTAACTATCTCATTATTCTGTGAGTCTGAATTTAGTGAATATAATGAAGGGTTTAGGAAGGAAGTTAAATTGAGTGAGACAGGATTCCAAGATAGGAAATAACCTATATATTGCAAGGCCAATATAAGAAAAATAAAAAGTGACTACAAAAGAAGCAACACTGCTATGCATTACGGTAAAAATGTCAATGACAGATAACAGATGGTGTCACTTATATGTGGTATATGGAAGTAATATTTTGGTTTTTTGTCACAAAAAACCCAAAGAGTCACAAAAATTAAGAAAACTAACTCTTGAAACCTACTGGTAGAATGGGCCAAGCAGAGGGGAAGGGAAAGGAGGAAGGGAGATATGAGAACAAAGAAAGGGGGGCACAAGGGTCTATGATGGTGGACTGTTGTTTCTTTGGTGGTGGGCACAACTATGGTAATAATGCCTAAAGGGGTAAATTCTACTCTTCTATTGTGGAGACAGCAGTGTAAACCAATAGTAACTCAATAAAAAAAAAATGGTTAAAAAAATAAAAGAAAAAGTGGAAAAGTATTAATTTTTTTTTCTCCACAGAAAATGGTGCAACAAATCTCTTTAAATATAACTTGACTTGTGTAGAAAACCCTCTGAAATCATCTATCTTTCCCAAACCAACATGCAGAGTGCACATCTTGATTCAACTCAGTGACAGGTAAGCATTACGCTCATGACAATTTCCACCCAGAACCATTGCTTCTGGCCACATTCTATCAATAGCTATAGAAAAAATTGGTTATAATTTATTTCCAAAATATGCATAAAGCATACATGCATGCAAAATTACACAAATAGCTTAATTTGTAAATCAGAAGATATAAACAAATTTAAAATATTTCATAAACCAAAATGTGATTTAATTAAAATTGAAGCTACGTTACTTAACTGCATGAGGTTTTACTCTTCACATAAAAATCCCACTTAAGTTACTGCTTAAATTCTAGCTATAAAGGTACTTACCAAATAAGGTCAAAGAAGGGAGGTCATTCAAGAATCTTAAAAGTAGTTCTTTAAAAGAGAAATGATATATTTTAGCTAAATGTTTATAATAGCAAACAGAATATTAACACTTCGCGGAAATATTTAGAGCATTCTTTAGGTCTCATATTTCAAACTGCAGATAGATAAATTCTTATTTTCTCTAGTAATGGGGAAAATACCTTTCAATGTTACATGTATGTCTAAAAAACTAAATCATTTAAAAAAAATATCCTGAGAAATAAAGACTTTTCCCCCACATCAAAAGCTTTTTTTTGTCAGGTCTTCTGATCCCTCATACCCTATTTATGTTAAATTTTCAGTTCTCTGGGTTCAGGTTTGCTCTCACATTTATTCCTCATTTTTAAAAAAGTTTTTTAATACAATATTTTAATGAAATTAAGGAGAAATATTAAATAGAAACTGACCTAGCTACTTTTAATTTTAGATCCTTTTGTTAAATGGAAATAATATTCTCTATCCTGATCTAGTTCTAAGAATTTCTGTAGGAATTAACTTATTATAAACAAACACTTAAGAAATTTAAAACCATTATAAGCAAAATTTATCATTATAATTATTTGGTTTGCTATAGCTATATTTACACTGATTTAATTTCTATCCTAGACATTTTTATTTAATTTATGTCAGCTTATATTGGCTTATTATTTCTCCATTACTTCAGCCTATTTTTAACCAATAAAGACAGCTGTATTTTTTAAAATCAAAAACAAAAAGGGAGTACTCACCATGGTAGGAACAAATTGGTAAGGATTTGGCTTAATATGATTCCATGTGTTCACAGGGGCCTGATATTGGCGAACAGTCTTGAAATACTGAGGCAAGAATAGCTTCTGATAATATTGGTTGATTTTGTTCTGGAAAAAAAATACAGGTCGTTATTGCAATATCCTATGTGTTAGTTCACACCTGAACATGACCAAATAAATTAAAACTCTATTGGATAAGTTCTAAATGATATCAAAGACATCTAACCAATGGAAAGTTTATACTGATAAAGTGAATTATAAAACTGAGGAAATTCAGTTTTAATTGGGACCACAAGGTCAAAAGCCTTCAGTAAAAAAAAAACAAAAAACAACCAACCAGACAACAACAAGCAAATAATAAAAGCTGTGTTAAGAATACAAGATCATTATCTAAATTGATAAAGTAAATGCCTAAATTGATACATTGATTGTGGTTTCTTTTCCATTTCTGATAGGAAAAACTCTGGTCCTTAGAGTCATATAAAATGTGTGTTTTAATTTAATAGCATCTGTGCCACTGAGTCAATTGTTAATATCTGTTACCTTGTAGAATAATTGAAGAAATATAAAAAGAGCATATTGCATAATTCCTGTCATATAGTTAACAATTAATAATCATTCCCCTGTGTTCCATTTTGAGCTACTATCTTCATGAACCTGATCATATGATTATGGGGATTAAAATTGGAGATAAAAACAGTTGTATTTACTTTCAGGATTATTTCTGCTTTTACAAGATTAAAAAACAATGGATTTTTAGAATAACCAGGGGATTATTGTTTGGTATATACATGGCAATAAAGTAATTGGTACAATGAAAGAATGTTTTTGTAAAGTTTTGAGTAAGTATAAGGAAGACTTATACAAATGAAATTTTGTTAAATTGGGTTTTTTTGTTGTTGAGAGGATTGATTAAAAATTAAAATCTGGTTCTGTTATATAAATGTATGTATGAAAAACGTACCAGAATTTCAAGGTTACTCTTTTTTTCTTCAGTCACCTCAGTTTTCTGTTAACAAAAATAAGTTAGATAAATAAAAAAGAAACTATTATGGGATAATGGTTAATTTTGTGTGAATGGAAATTAGTTACCTCAGTGAATACTTCAGTTGATTCCTTAGGGAAAGAAAACAAAAATCAACTTTTGTTGTATAGCCCACCGTAGGTTTGTTTACATCATTATGGAGGAGATCTAGGCCAATTATTTTAATAATTGAGGGTCTAGTCAAAGTTATGAAGAAACCAAGGGTTACCTTCCAGTTATTTATTATTAATTGAATGAGTTTAAATACTCAGTATCCAGACAGTCTCTGTGTCAGTTACTTGATAAGAAAATATTCTGTTGCAAATTTTTTGTTTATTTACACTGTTCATACTATGTAAAATTGCCATAGAGAGGAGAGGGAGTGGGTGGGGGAGAGAGACTGTTAACAAGTGTTAGTGAGGAAAATGTGGAGAAAGAGGAACCCTTATATAATGTTGGTTGGAATGTAAATTGATGTATTGATTGTGGAAATTGGTATGGACCTACATCAGAAAGCTAAAAATAGAACTACCATTTGAACCGGCAATCTGTCATCATATAAAAGAATGAAATATGCACCAAAATGTTTAGTGAAGCATTATTTATAAAAACTAAGATATGGAAACATCAGTGCCCACTGATTGATAGCTGGAAATGGGTGTGCTCTATATCCACAGTTGCATACTACTGAACTATAAGGAAAAACAAAATTTTGCCATTTATAGCAAAATGGAAGGAACTCCAGTGAACTGTGTGACACTAAACTAGTAAGAAAGAAAACAGACAAATATTGAATGATTTCACCTATATGTGCAACATAAAGAAATTAAACAGATAAATGGAGTAAACAAAATGAAAAGAAACTAGTGGACATTTAAAGTAGAAATGAGGTTATCAGATGTGAAGAGGGTAGGGAATGAGAGCAAACATAGAGGGGATATAATGAATAACTGTGGATGTTTTGTCCTTCCTTTTCTTTAAAAAAGAAAAAGAAAGAATGAAGTGAAAGTTAAAAGATAGTGTTATTTTTAAGTACTTTAAAATATCACTCACTAAAAGGAGGACATATCAGATAGGGCATATATATATAAATATAACATTAATGTGTTAGATTATAAAAATATGAATTAAATGTAAGTTCATATAGAAACAATGCCTTACCCTGTCAACAGCCTTTTGGGAGTTTTTCTTAAAGAATTTAAAAAATGATTTAGATACATAATTTTCTTATTGTATTGGTTATACCTAACTTCATCATGAATATTTATAGAAAATCCCTTTCTTATCAAGAAAACTGAAATTAAATTTATACTTTTCATCACTGTTATATCTGCTAGATATAGAATTATGTAAATGGTATAGCGCTTTCTCCATTCATTCATTTCTTAAATGATTGATGAATGATATATAATCATCAAGTACTAATAAATAAATTTTATCTGACTAGTATACATAACCACATTTTTTGAGCTTACATTTATTTAAAATAAATAATATTTAATCTATAGCCATAACAAAGCTAGTCATAAAAAACTTAATTTCTTAAATTTATTTAACATAAGTGGTTTTGACTTACTTCCTGAGAGATGTCAGATTCCTTAAAAAAATAGAAATGATACATTTTAATCTTATTCATAACATTGAAGTTGTTACTTTTTTCCTACTTTTATTCTGTCTCAGAGGTGAATAGACAAGAATAAAACTAGGCTATTCTGTGACATGAACTGTCTTTTGCCAACTGTGGTATGCAGGAAGACATTGGACAACATTGTTTTTTGTTTGTTTCGCTTTTTGCATAGAACTGGGGTGTAGGCCAGAGGTGTGAGGGGTGAAAGGATTCACCAGAGACAGTGTGGAGAGAAGAACAGGCAGATTTACTGAAATACATTGCTAAGGGGAGCAGCATTCTAGACGGGAGAGGTCTGCTGCACCACGTGTGGATTAGTTCTCTGGCCAGGGATTGAACTCAAGCCATAATGTTGATGGCACTGAACGTTAACCCCTAGGCCACCAGCGAGGCCTGACCAACAACATTTCGTATGAACATGGATGAACTAGCATCCCTATTTCCAGAACGATATACGGGGTTCCTCTCACCTTGTTTACAAAATTTAAGAGTCATATCAGGTGTCCTGATATAACAATATTAATGAATAAATTTTTTGAAAGGAAATATTATTTCTAAAAAAATGAAGAGTCTACTAGCACAAATATAATTTTTGTATCCTTACATTCCCCCCAAAAGTTTTCTTTGAGATCAGGAATTCTGATTCCCCCATATACTATAAATCTAGATTTATTGCTCTGAAAAAACAAAATAAAGACTGTTTCATACAGTGTATGTACTCCCACTAGCTACCCGAGTATTGTCTTTTTAGTAAAATGCCTTACCTCACTGGCAGAGAGTTGTTCTTTGTTCTGTGTGAATATATATAAAAAAAATTAATTTTATGACCTGATCAAAAGGTAAAAGAATTTTTCTTGTTTATCTCTCATATGAAAAAATATTCCTTAGGACAAGTCTATTTTTATGAGGCAAAATGGAAAAGAGTCCTTGGAATTTGGGCAAATTATTTTACTTCTTTGCATTTTCTTATATTACTATCTGCTTATTAAATGAAGATAATACAAATAGACAATTAGGTACATGAAAAATTTGCTAATCACTTATCATTAGGTAAATATAAATCAAAGTCACTATGAGAGGCCATCTCACACCCATGAGAATAGCCCATATCAAAACGACCAAAAACAAGTGTTGGCAAGGATGTGGAGAAAAAGGAACCCTTGTACATTATTGGTGAGAATGTAGCCTGGCCCAACCCCTATGGAAGATAGTGTAGAGGTTTCTCAAAATATTAAAAATGCTAAAATATTAATAATATAAAATTAATTAATTTTAATGTTAAATTAATATTAAACTTTAATATTAAAATTTAATATTAAATTTTAAATTTTAATATTAAATTAATAATATTAAAAATGCTAGCATATAATCTGGCAGTTCTGTCCTAGGTATCTATTTGAACTAATTTGAAGAAATATGTACAATTCTATGTTCATTGCAGCAGTGATGTTATGGAAGCAACCCAAGTACCCAAGGACAGATGACTGAATTGAGATGTAGAATATATAAAAAGATGAACTCTTGCCATTTGTAATAACATGTATAGAACTGGATGGAATTATGCTAAGGAAAATAGGTGATAAAGAGAAAAAGTAATCTCATATAGTTTCACCTATTTATAGAATATAGAGAAACAAAACTGTCAGAACACTAAACCAAAAACAAACCCTACAACTCTGACTATAAAATTGAGACTATCAGATTGGGGGTGGGGTGAAGGCAAGGAAAGGGAGGACAGGGCACAGCAGAATATAATGGAGGACTATGGTGCCTTGGTAGTGGGTGTGGTTTGGTAATATATATCTAAAGAGAGGGGATCCTATATATTCTGAATCATATGCCATGTTGTAAACCAGTGTTACCTTAATAAAAAAATTATAAACAAAGAAACAAAAACAAGTGCTTCCTTGTTGAACCCACACACACAAATAAAGATAATGCATTTTATATCTTCTGAAGCAGACTTGTTTGAGGAATGAAGCAAAATGATATATGAGCAAACATTTAGAACTTTTCTGTTAAATTTCAGTGAAATTATTTGTCACTATTGCTACTACTGTTATTTGTTACTATGTTTGGACTACACTGTTTGTGATTTAATTTCTGGACTACAAGGTTTTATTCCTGATCTACTTTCTAAGAAAGTTAAAACTTGGCGGGTCAATTTGTTTAGTTACTTTGCATATTTTCAGCATGAGCTCATGCCTCACCAAAAACAAAATACAACATAGAATTGTACAATGACAAAATAGTAGCACTCACCGAAGTGGAAATGAAGGGGTACACACTTGTCTTAATCTGATCCCACTGATTAATAGCAATCTGATTTTGATAAAGAGCCTGGAGAAACTGGAGGAAGTTCAACTTCTGATAATATTGGTTGATTTTGTCCTAGAGAGAAAGAAAATTATCTATATTTAGTCATATATTGAATCTTCTCCAGGGGTCAAAGTAGATCTAAGCAGAACCAGATGACTCAGAACTGTATGTTATTAGTGAAGTTATAAATGGTGGCAAACTTACTGAACAAAGGAATAGTTTGAGCACATAAAATTTATTTAACTGTGTCAATATTTACAGTAAATATAATATATAAATATAAATATGGATAACTATAAATTATAAATATATGTAATTTATAAATAAATTAATTAAGGCATTCAGAACAATGTCTATGTGAAAACAACAACAGTATGTTTAAGGAAGTAAAAGTGATGTATTTTGAATTATAAAGTAAGTGTCTCACTTCTATGTGTCTAAGAAAAGGTCTAGTCTTTAGAGTCAGGTATAAATGAGCTTTAATTCTCTTGGTCTTGGGCACTGGAATCTATGATCCTGATCAGATTGCTTTATGTCTATGATCAGACACAATGCAAGCTCTTCTATATACTTTAGCAGATACAATCCTACATGGTAAGATATATGCATATATCCTATACATAATATGTATATATGCTATATATAAATGCTATGTATACTGTATGTGTGGTGTATGTATATAACACAAACATATGTCAATAAGTGTTTTAATAAATTCCAGAGTCTTCGATCTGACTCTTAAGATTTTTTTTAGAGATTAAATATGAAAACACAATGACATCTTTCCTCTGGACAATTTTTGTTTCATAGAGATTGAAAACAAATGGATGTGTCAAATGTCAGTTCTTCAGAATTACATGGGAGTAATTATTGGATGAATCCACAGTTTTGTTTAAAGTGGCACAAAAGGACAATGTCACTGGAAGCATTTTGACAAAGTATAAGAGTGACAATTACATAGCAATTAAAATTTCCTAGAAAAAAAACTTTTATTAAGAGAATCCCATCTTTAAATGTTCAAAGAGATGCTGTTTTTGTTATAGACTTAAAAAGAATGTCTGCTCTATGTTGAGATAAGTTAATAATAATTGTCATTGTTTTTAGATGCACTATCTACTATATTTCAAGCATTTTATAACATGTATATGTCATCTAATATAATTCTGCAGGGCCAATATAGCTATCTTTATTTTTGCTTGATGAAATTGTATCGAGGAGAGACTACATAATAATATGTGAGGGTGTGGTGGGAATACAGGCACTGACTCCAAAGTTCATGCTCTGTCCTTGTGCACACAGCAAACTTTTCTAATCCAGGGGCAGGTTACATGACCTGATGCCATTGTCAAAGAGAAGTGGAGTGGACAGTAAGTGATACCTCAACTAAAGTGACATGTTATTTAAGCATAAAACAAAATTTCAAAATAAATTTGATAATTGCTGAATTCTCAATTAGCTTAAAATATAAACCCTCAATTTGACAAGATTTGACAAACTGGAAATAAACAAAAAATTACTATGAATTGTCAGTAAATATTTTGTATAGATGGAATGAGTTATGTGAACGCTTGGGAGAAGAAAAAGTCATAATTATTTAATTATTTTATGAGAAATTCACTAGTTGTTTTAGGCAGTATTTTTTTTAAACAGTAAGGTTAGCTTTCTGTTAAGAAGGCAAAAATACTTAATATAAAAATATGTAACAAAAAATAATCACAGTTAGTTGATATTTAATTTTGTTTGAATAAAATTACTTACCTCTGTGGTAATAGTAGTAGATTCCTTAGGGACAGAAAAGAAGAATTAGCTTGCATCATCTAGAGTTGTACTAGCATAGTATGGGCAATTTATTGAATATTTAAGGTCCAAGTCTCTACTATTAAAAAATTATATCATCATTGAGAATTCAGTAAGTTAATATGTACCTTATCAGATGAATCATCACTCGCTCTGTGTCAAAGTAATAACTAGTGACTGAAAATATGTTTCAAGTT
This sequence comes from Scalopus aquaticus, assembly GCA_004024925.1. Classification (NCBI taxonomy): domain Eukaryota; kingdom Metazoa; phylum Chordata; class Mammalia; order Eulipotyphla; family Talpidae; genus Scalopus; species Scalopus aquaticus. Next base: position 48,183 of record PVIJ01004299.1, read on the forward strand.
TTCTTACAGTATTGATTGCCTTCAAAGAATGGGCAGTATGCAAAAAAATTACAAAGAAAGTCTGATGGGATGTGTGACAAACTAAATCCTATATGCTTTTCCCAGAGGTCACAATTCTTACTTATAAGTGGCCATTGAGACACATTTGTGGCTTAGAGTAAAGTATGATTCCTAGACACTATGTAGAAGGACTGCAAGTTGTGCCTCAGGCCTCGAAGCTGGACCCACAACTATGCTTTCACCTTTGCAGATACCTTTCCCCATCATGCTTACTGCTTGGATAGTTCTACTACACCAGGTGTTTTTTTATACTGGTGACCTACATACCTATTTCCTTGTTCACCCCTTAAGACAAGAGGTTCTCAAATTTCAAAGTGCATCAGAATGAATGCCTGGGGTGACACTTTGAGAATTGCTAATCTAAGAATACTGAGAGGTTTTTCAGGATAAAACAAAGTCAAAAGCAGCAAGTAGTAGACTTTTGATTTGAGCTAATTTGATTTCAAATGTACTTTCCTCTGGAATCAGATAGCTCTCTGTCAAAAATACATTGTGTACAGGTAAAGCATTAGATAGTGCTATTTCAATCTCCAAAAAATAAAAAAGATTAATTTTGGGTAAATGATGTCTTCATTGCTACTCTATTTGTGACATTACAAAAAATTAATACACATTTTGTTTTGTTAGAAATCCGCTGTTTCCTGAAAAGCTTGGATTTCATGTTAAAGAAAATCTTACCTCGCTAGAAGAGCTGCTAGAATATTCCTTGAAAAATAATAATAAACATAATTAAATTGGGTGACCATATGAACTCCTTTAGCACAATTCTTTGAATATTAGTAATATATTTTATTACCTACATGATCACTAGTATGGTAAATAAAAAGGATTGAAATAATAACAATACAACTAATTTTTCTGTTCCTTATAAATCGTTTTTGGAAAACAAGTTGAAAAAATAAAAATGATCTTATTAAATGAAAGTGTCTAAAAATAATTCAAGTATAAAGAACCAAAGTGGATAGGGAAAATTTGTCTTTTTAAAGTAGCTTATAAATGTCCTTTCCTTAAATTGTTAAAAGAGGAAATTATTAAAAGGAAATTTATAGATGTTGCTATATATTAATACTGTATATATTATATACACCATTCATTATATACATTATATAATATATTACACACTGATAATATGAATCAAAAATGTTCAAATAAATAAAAAATTTCTCACCGTTTCTTTTATGTTCTTTGCAGTTTCCTTAAGGAGATCAGAAAAAGAATTAGAGCTATTATCCCCAAAGCATTGTTTATAAGCTATTTTCTCCTAAATATAAAGGGAAAGTTTCTCTTCCATAAAGTGAGAAATTAAGAAGGATTTACTTTTACTCTGTGTGTTTTATATAATTACATTTTTTTAATTCCCGATTTGGTGATAAATGTACAAGCATATGGTAGTTATTGACATGTGTATTATATTTATTGTTTCTCCAGAAATTGTTGCATATGTTATTGACTCTCTAGAGACTAATATAGTATCTGAGACACAGTGCTTGTTCAGTAGATGTCAGGTGAATAAAAATACACAAGATTAATTTAGACAGTGTATGAATAAAACCTTTTTTCAATTTGATAATCAATATTCATAATGTATATTAGCAAAAATATATATCTAGGATAACTAATGTGATTTTCATAAAAAAATATATGTTTCTGTAAAAAATTGATTAAAGTCTAAATGAGTCAATTCTAAGAAAAACAATGTAATAAGAAAAGAATAAAATATAAGAAAATGTTTTGTGCTTTTAAAAAATGCAAAACGGTAAAAAACAAGTTCTCTAATCCTCATAAAATGTGGGAATCAATAGTTGATCCTTGCAAAAATATATTTTCTTCAATTGTATTATTCCTAGAATTAAGAGAATAGGATAAAATTTTGTCCTCTTTCCTTAATAATCTCAGTTTTAAAATTTATTGGCTTGGAATATATTTTCCCAAACAAACTTGGGCTCAAAGCACCACAGTATTTTTACTTCACATTGTACTGTAGAAGTGAAATCATTTTATACCTCACAGGATGTGGAGCAAATGTCCTCCTAAAGAAAAAGAGAGAGAGAACATTTACTGAAATGCATTATAATATTAATGGTCATAAAGTGCTTTGCTGTTGGATTGTTTGTTAAGAAAAAAATTCAAGATTTGTGCGTAAAATATGGAAACTGAGGAAGCAAAGAAATCCTATTACCCCTAAGGATCTGGGCTGCTTGCAGGGAGTGAAGATGGGAAAGACAATAATGGTGCAGGCTGCAGGGGCGGGCATACTGTGAAAATGAACCTTGAACCTCTCACTCATTAAATAAGTACATTGTTGTAACACAACATGAAATAAATAGTGTTGTAAACTACCTCAGTAAAAAACAAAAATGTGAGTTATTTTCAGGAAGTATATAGATCATCTGTGTGTTTTCAAAACACCTCACAAAAAAGCATTTATTTTTATCCTTATGTTGTGAGTATTCTTTTTACATTATGACTAGAAGAATATGATGTTTTGAGAGGATTTTTTTTGTATTAGGATGTTTGGTAAGTAATTTTCAAAGTTACCATTCTTCAATATACCCTTGTTTCCTGTCTAAATGTCATAGATTCTGAGCTACAGTAATCAAGAATGGTGAAATTCTGTCACTTGAGAGTAGGCTTTGGAATCTATGTTTTATCTCCACTTTCAATGATATATGCCAGGGGAGTTAAAATAATTTCCTGGCAAATTCAAACAGATATGGAAGGAAGTGTATGCTTTTTAACCTGTAACTGAAATATCCCAACCCTACATGGAAAATACTTAACAGAACAATTTGTCCACCTTGATATTTTATATAAATCAGGTTAATTTTGTCTTTCATTATATATTTTAAAGCTCACAAAGTCTCCTATTCCTAGTTGTCTACCTCTGTTATAATCTGCTTAAAAGATTCACTCTTCTTATATTTAAATAAAAACAGATCTAAACATCTTATGATACTCACCTGCTTTGCAAAAGCAATAGCCAGAAGGCAGGTAAAAATGAAGAACTTCATGTTTATTGAGTCCTGTAGAATAGATACGTAGCAATTCAATAATTGCCTGACACCTTAAAACCACAAATTTCTTCATTAATTATGTATTAATTTATCTTTGTTCCAGATAAATTGGGGAAGAAAAGTTAGGACTTTTGAGAAACAGTTGGAGATAAATTTGACAATTTCTTTAAAAGGAGGCATTTTATTAACAGGCATTTTATTAACATATTATTAACATAATGTAAAATTTTGGTTTCTAAACTGCAGCTATTCCTTTTGGACATAGCCAAGTTAGTAGAATAAATGACCCTATGTATAATTGACTAATTCATTAATTCATTCAATGAATATTTGTTACCATGTGCCAGATACTATTCCATACATAAAGATACAGAGTTGATAAAACAAGTATAATCTGTTTAGTCCACATTGTTTGAACTCTTTAACTTGTAGAGAATTACTATCAGAAATACGAAATACAGGAGGAACTCATTTTAAACATGAGCCAAAACATGCAGTCTGCCTCCCATTAAGAAGTTACAAGTGGGAATAATTCGGTGTACAGAATCCTGCTTGTTTCAGTTCCGCCTGAGACGGGAGGCTGAAACTTGAACACGCCACTGAATATCGGTGCACCTTATTTCACATATCATGCAAAAGAGAGATTTGACCAAGGAGACTTGATTTCTCAGACTTTCTGCCAGTTCTGTCTCTAGTACTGTGACTGTATATCAGTTCACAAGGTTTTCTGATCACATATCAACTCAACTTTTCCTGTGGTTAAACAAAGAGTGAAAAGTAATTATAAAGCTATTGTAGTGCATTTTTTATACAGGACAGTGTTTTACTTTCAAGATCTGTGAATAATAAATCAATTATTTTTAAGGAGCAAGATTTTATTTTACTCAAACTGTGCTAAATGCTGGTGATCTATGCCTGTGGCATATCTGGAGAAATGCTTCTATACTGAACAGCATATACATGCCTATAAAAGCAAACATATATCTGAAATACTTAGTAGGAATGAGAAATTACTAACACAGGTAGGCAATGTATATATTAAGACAGGCATTATTATCTGTCTTAATATATACATTGCCTACCTGTGTTAGTAATTAAGACAGGTGTTATTATCTGTCTTAATATATACATTGCCTACCTGTGTTAGTAATTTCTCATTCCTACTATTTCAGATATATGTTTGCTTTTATAGGCATGTATATGCTGTTCAATGTAGAAGCATTTCATAATGACAATGTTTGAAAATAAGACTAGAAATATTGCCTTTTTAATTCTGAAATAGTTTTATTATAAATAAATAGTGGTTTACCTCAAATTTACTTGGGCATTTTATCTCCCTTGAAAATAAAAAGAATTGGAACGTGGACAAATTTTAGCAGAGTTAAAGAAATGCTTCTAGGATGTTGATAATGAGAAATATAGACATAGTTGCAGCTGTTAAGCACCTGCTATATGCCCAACATCGTGCCTAGATATGTTATGTATTCTATGGCAGAACAATTATATTAGGTAAGTGTATCTGATAACCAGATGAAGAAAGTGACCCAAGAGGTTACACATAAAATATACAATACTCTGTATTAAAAAAAAAAACCCTCATTAAAATAACCTTGCCCTTAAAATAAGACTTTGTCACTTCATCACAAGGTAGAACTAATAGTGTCCAGTATCTATATGTAATTGTATCCAGAAGCACTGAAAAGGAAATAAATCAGTAGCTTATGTTAGTTGTAAAACAAATTCTCAGTTCAACTTAAATGTGAGTTGTACACTGACATTAATTTCTTTAAAGATATTTTTAGAACAATGTTATTAATTTTACAATATTACAAGATATATAGAATAATAAAAAAGACAAATGAAAGTATTACCTTGTTTCCTATAAGGAAGACAAGAAGTCCAGACAGTGTGAGATGTGAGCAGGGTTACCAAGCACTATTTAAACCTGTTCCTTCATAATAGCGTGATTCTGTGGTTTAAAATACCTAAAAGGAATTTGAATTCTAAGAAGTCATGATGATTAGAAATTGTTTTTCCATTTAATCTTTACACCATATATTCCAGGGAGTGCTTCCACACAGACTGATTTAGAACATGATAACCCAAAATAAAGGTGTTATACTGTATAATATTGTGATTTTTTTATATGTGTGGCTCATTTTTGCCTTGTAATACTTATGTGTGGTTAGAATATGTGTGGTTAGGATAAGTTTCACTAAGTGTCCTCAATGTGTCTTCTAATCTGAAATATCTTGAATAAATATCTCATGTATCATTTTGGAACTATAAAAATTTTAATAATATGAAAATATATTCCCCATATTCATTGATTACTATTTTCCAACAGTAAATATGTTTGGCCATATGCCAGCCTATGTGGTATAATGAGAGACACAGTTTTTATAACAATAACTTTCATAAGAATTTACTTTTTTAATTTCTCTCAGTAGTGAGTCCTGTATTCATTCCATGGGGGCATGCGTATACCTCTGGTCATATGTTAAATACTTTTTAATAATATAGCTCATCAAGACACTTGTATGCTATATGTCCTTAGATTTAAGAACTAGGTAGATCAGAAAGAAAATAAGATATCGGGGAGTTTGTGTAAAGTTGGAGGAACTAAGAGGTAAATCATAAACAAACGAAACACTCCCATAAATAATGGCAACAAAACTTGAACACAGGTTAATATGGGCTAGAAATAATGCAAAAAAGTCATTTATAATTAAGAATATTATTAATTGATCAGTGAATGTTGATTCATTGGAAAAAAACCTGGACTCTAATTAGTAAGTTTGAGAGGAAGTAGTCTGTTGGAAAAAACATAAATGTGAGTTGTAAAGAATCATTTATAAGATATGTATCTAACCATTTAAAAATTAATTCAATATATTTTTGTTATACTTTGAGAAATCTATTAATGTAATCTATGTAATCAAAAAATGTAGAGTTATCTATAATTTTCAAGTTAAGAAAGTTACATTAATACACAGAAAAGAACACAGAAAAGAAACCCTTTTAAGCTTGATATCTACTGTGAGCTATAATAGATGTGATGTATAGTACAAATCTAGTTTAATTCCTGGGAAGCTGTGCACTGATAGAGTATTTTACACATGGCAAAATATTTTTGAGATTTATCCAGGTTGTAGCAATTATTTTTGAATAATCTATTATAAAAATCCTCACACTTTGTTTATCCGTCTCCCATTGATGGATACTGTTTCTTGTTTGGGACAATCATGAATAAACTTTTACAGGAAGAGAAAGCAAAAAAAACATAACTTAATTGTATAACAACTTGAGTAAAACTACAAATGAACCTATGCCAGTATTGTGATTATAGAATTGATATAGGTTATTAGATAATTTTATAAGAAATGTGTTATTTCTAGTATAGTTTGAAATCAGAAAGTGAAATTCCTCTGTTTTCTTTCTTTTTAGTAAGGAGGGCTTTAGCTATGTGGGGTTTTTTGTGGTTCCATATGAATTTCATCAGTATTTATTCTATTTCTTTGAAAATGTCATTGAGATTTTTATTGGAATAGCATTGAATCTCTAGATTGCTTTTGGTAGAATTGCCATTTTGATAATGTTAATCCTTCCAAATCATGAGCATGGGATGTCTTTCCATTTTCTTGTCTTCTTCTATTTCTTTCAACAGTGTTTTATAGTTTTCTTTGTATAAGTCCTTTACATCTTTTGTTAGATTTATTCCCAGATATTTGATTTTTTTGGTTTCGTTTTTGAAGGGGATGGATCTCTTAATTTCTTCTTCTTCAGCTTGGGTATTTGCATATAGGAAGGCTACTGATTTTTATGCATTGATTTTGTATCCTGTCACCTTACTGAACTGGTCTATAATTTTGAATAGTTTTTCTATGGAGTTTTTAGGGTTTTGTATATATGTATATATATATAATATATATTATCATATCGCCTGCAAATAGAGACAGTTTAATTTCTTCTTTTCCTATTTGCATCCCTTGAATGTCTTTCTCTTGTCTTACTGCTCTGGCGAGGACTTCCAGTATTATATTGAAAAGTAATGGTGAGAGTGGACATCCTTGCCTTGTCCTTGTGCCTGATCTTAGGGGAGAGGCCTTCAGCTTCTCACCGTTGAGGATAATATTGGCGGTGGGTTTGTCGTATATGGCTTTTATTATGTTGAGGTATGTTCCTTCTATACCTAGGATTTCAAGGGCTTTTATCATAAATGGATTTTGCACTTTGTCAGATGCTTTCTCAGTGTCTATTGATATGATTATATGGTCTTTATTTTTCTTTTTGTTGATGTGTTGAATTACATTGATTGATTTTCAGATGTTGAACCATCCTTGTGTCCCTGGAATAAATCCCACTTGGTTATGGTGTATTATCTTTTAGATGTATTGTTGGATCCTGTTGGCTAAGATTTTGTTAAATATTTTGCATCAGTGTTCATTAGAGAGATTGGTCTGTAGTTTTCTTTTTTTTGTGTTGTCTTTGTCTGGTTTTTGTATTAGGGTAATGTTTGCTTCATAGAATGTGTATTTCTATTTAAAAAGTTATTAAAAAAACTACTAGTGGATACAGATTAAAATAAAGGTGTTTACCAAGTCCAAGGAACAAGAGTCTGTTAAATTCACATCTATTCATTGCTGTTAGGTTCATTGTTCTGTTTTTTTTTTTTAACTTCTGTTATGCTCCCTAAAACAAAAGCCACTTTTTTTCCATACCAGAATGAGGTGGTAAGTATGGTTTAATAACACCCCTGTAATTTAAAACTCCAAGTAGAGTATTTGTTAGTATTTAGGGTATTTGCCACTAATTGTGAATAACTTTCCCAGTAACTAGATAAAAGGATTACAAGGGATGGAAGATCCCCAAATTTTATCTGAAGCAGAGGAGAGTCTAGGAAGTCATGTGAGGGCCTGAGACATAGCTGGACTAACATCAGGAAATACTGACTTTTATTATTTCACACTTAAGAGCTCTTTGCTCTTTGTCACCCATTTCTTTATTGACTAGTTTTTTTCAATATTGATTATGAGACAAATACATCTAAGTGTGTGTGTGTGTGTGTGTGTGTGTGTGTGTGTGTGGTGTGTGTGTAAATATATTCAGTCACATTAAGGTCATTTTCTAAGCCAATATGAGGAAAATTTAAAAAAAATTATATATTTGTATTCTTTATTACTTATTGTGGTAATGCTGGTTTTCAACACCATATATGATTTGGAGGTATAGCTTCACACATCTTCAAATATATGTTACTATATTACACCCATCACAAAAGCATCTATAATCCTCCACTGTAGTCTGTTTGGCTCCCTCCCCACTTCAGTCCTCTCTCTCCCACTGGTAGCCTCAATTCTAGTCCTATTTCTAAGGTTTCTTATGGCTTGACTTTATCTGACCCTTGGTTTTGTTTTTCTATAGTCTGCACATAAGTGACAATAGCTGTTTTTTGTCTTTCTCTTTATTTTGCTTAGCATAATCTGTCTACGCATTTGCCCACAAGGGGATGGATAAAATGGGAGATTTACTAGAAAAATAGGATTTGAAGTTCTTTCTTCTCTCCCTCTGCACACCAATTCTATTAAAAATCTTTTTACACTAAGGGTGTTTTCTTTTCCTTTGTGTGTGCAAAGGGCTGGCCCCTTTTAGAAGGCATACCTCATAACAGTTTGTGTTTCCTAGTTAATCACTGATCCTGGACTAACAATTACAGTGTAAGCAGGCCTGAAGAGGATCTGCTGCACAGGACGTACAGATGAACTGCTTTTATGGCATGAAGAAGCTTTGATTCTCCTGGACTAGTTGAACAAAATTGATATGCAAGATCTAGCTCACTCTCTTTAAGAGAGTGAAGTGATGCATCTTTCCTAAAAGATTTCTTAAAAATTATCTTTTGACTCTGGTCATGTTGTTTTACTATGTTGTATATGATTTAGGGTATCAGTTAACACCATTTCATATGTATGTTACCATATCATACCTATCACCAGAGTACCAATAGTTCTCTGAGACATTTTTGATCTAACAACTTCTTAGGCTTCATCTGTTCCTTTTCCCTTTATATTTTCTGACTAACTTTGTATTTTTCCAGACAAAGGTGAAATGTCAATGGTTCTGTGAAAATATACTCCACATCTCATGTAGGTTTAGTAATTACTTATTTGGTACATTCATGAACACTGATGCTGTCTGTATTTTAGTCAATAACATATTAACTGACTTATTAACTCATTAAACAGTTATTTAAAGTATTTAAATATTTAATTTAATTACATAAACTATGTAAACATATTCATTTATTCATTAGGGGGTAAAATAGCCCTTTTTTTGAGTTAACATTCATTTACAACTCTGTATATGATTGAGAAGTATAGCATCACACTTCTTCAGATAAATGTTGCCACACCACCTGTAATCTTTCACCATAGTCCATTGAACCCCCTCCACGCTTTCCTATATACCCTCCCCCTTTCTGTATAATAGCCTCAATTTTATTTCTGTGGTTTGTCTTTGGTTTGGCCCTGTTGAGTTTTTGTTTTGTTCCCCTATATCCCACATATGAGTGAAACTTATTTTAACTAAACTAGATGCTTTATTGTGGGCTCTTCGGATTCAGGTCTCATGAAACTTATATCTGAGGTCAATCAACAAGGAGAGAGGAGACAGGCCTATCTCCCCAGTTTGTCTTCCCAGTCTGACACCTAAGGCTTGTTTTATAGCAGGCTAAAAGAATAAGACTATGAATGTGGAAGTTAGTCCGATTGTCAATCACAAAATCAATCTGTATATAGAGACATTTCTTCTAACAAACAGATTTTACCTGTTTTCTGACCCCTCACTTTTTATAATAATCAGGGTAGTTGCTGACAGACTTTTCACCTTTGAATATAGTCTATGAAATCTCTCTTCTCTGTCCCCTTGATTCTGCATTGATGATATCGTGTCTCTGATAAACTGAAATTCAGCTTAAGGTCAATTGTTTCTGTACACACTCTTGTTATATGACTCAAGGGTGAGCTTTACATGACACAGACTAGGTATATGCCTTTCCACACTTAATGATCTGCCCAGAAACTATGCCATCTTCATCTTGGTATTATTGTATGGCCTTTTGGGATAATTTTTATCCCCCCTCCCCCAATAGGGGAAAGTTGAGAATTTCTTGAGACATATCTGTTTCTAATAGCTGAGAGGTTGGTATTGTTAACATCTAGTGGGTGGAGATAGGGAGTGCTGCTGAACCTCCTTCTATGCACAGGACAATCCCCTCAGCAAATTGTCTTGCTCAATATGTCAGTAGTACAAAGGTTGAGAAATACTGTCTAGCATATAGTGTGTCCTCAGTAAATTTATCTTGAATTTGAGTGAAATTTTATGATTACATATAAAGTAAGAGGAAGTAGGATTAAGAGTATGATTTATGAGTCAGGGTTTTGGATTTTTATGCTTCTGAGATGTCTGAGTGCTTACAGAACAGTTTCTGATTCTATGGTTTTGAATTTGCTTTATGAATTATTCTTACATAGTTATATATATCAGATATTTTACTATAAGTAGATAATATGGAAATAATGAAGACGTTCCATCTATATAAAGATGCTAAACTATTTATCTCTAATAATTTGTCAGAATTATATATCATGTTGTTCCTAAGTTTGAATCATCATATAAACCCACACTATTTTATCTTCTCCCTTTCCCCAGACTTTGGAAGTTATTAAACTTAATATTTTTTAGGAAGCTGAAGTTTTTGGTACGAATGTCTCTAAGTAGCTTGAGTACCCTGAAAAAATGATTCAAATTCTGAGGTCTTCAGTTTCTTTTTCTTTAAAATATCTTTAAAACATTATGGGATGATATCTATGTTCTCTTCTAGTTCTTATTTTCAGAACACTTTCTTTTATTCTACCATTTATCATTCTTTTGTATCTTCTTTCTTTCTGGAAAGTGATATTTACAAAGCTTTAACTATTACCTTTATTCTTTACCTGAATCTCATGTCTGCATAGTTCAGATATATCATCCAAAATAGGAAAGACTTTTTGATGACCAAATTCTGTTTATGATAAATAGTTCTACATCTTACTCTGATTATATATTGCTCCTTAATAAGGGTTGTTTTAAAAAATTTCAGTGAATGAAATTCTTAATTTGCCTCATCACAATGGCAACTCTCAAGTTATAAATTGTGAATGCTTGGGTGCCCACAGGTACTTTGCTCTTTGTCATTGTGTTCTGGTGATTACCTAACTAGTTAGTGGCAGCTGGCATTATCTTAAATTGCTGGCTTTTCAATTTTCCCTTGAAGTAGCCTCTTTCTCCAATGTAGTGTTAGTGAATTCCTTGCTAAAGCATTTGCCTACTTTTCTGACCTAGTTGTCTATAAACTATACTGATTAATGAAATTCAAAATTGGTGAGAGTCACAAGGATATTCCATAGTTATTACACAATACATAAAGCATTTGGCTGAGAAAATAAAAAAAGGAAATGTTGAATCAGTTGGATATCCTTGTGTCTGTCTTTCTTTTCTTAGAAATCATCATTTCTTTTTTCCTTTTTTGCTCTCAACTTGGCAACTGAGAAGTAACACATAAACAGTGCACTGGGCAGCCAAGATCTTTTCTAACTGTATCTATGCCATCTATGGTCATTTCATTATTTCTTAATTACTTCCTTCTGGCTCAGTGTGAACAAAGTGTTAAAATGAATATTTGCAGAAAAATTGAAATGTATAGTAGATATTGATGTGGTTTTTCTAAGCCATACAAGCCACATACGAAAGTCAGGAGTGCTCTCCTCCTCCTTATATCTAGCATGATATGTATGCAAAGTAAAATGTGAAAAAAATTATGCCAATACTATACAAGCTTAGTTTAAAATGATAGCTATTTGCACTTAAGTCCTGAATGTATCTATCACAGGGAGTGGATAGAAGAAACAACCATTGTTTCTTCAGTAATGTCAGTTGAGCAGTGTCAAATATTAGCAGCTAATTAGACATGTATATGTCTTTTTACTCTGTCTTCTAAACTTCTGAGAAGAGTAGCACTGCTTTTAACTCCTCACCAATTACTTACTTCCTCGCCACTTGGCGTATATCTGAATGGTAATAGTGATAATGACTCCTGATGTCTAAAACTCTGTTCCCTGTTTCCATGTTCCTCCACACTTAGGTAGCATTTCACTCTTGCTTCCATCTATTTCTTCCAGCTGTTTCTCTACATGGCTTCCTGACCCTTTACTCTACACTCCTTGAAACTTTGTAATTTTTCTATTTCCTCTTGCTGTACAGTCCCTTTAATGTCAGGGTATTTTTGAGTTCTGTTCTCAGACTCTTTTCTTCTCACTTGTCATTCTTTCCCTGGGGAAGTTCATTTACCCTTTATCTGAAAAAAAAAAATCTCTACAGTTGTTCCTATGACTTCTCCCTTGATCTTAAATTAAATGTAATTCTCAATATCTTCTGGACACCTTAAACTTACAATGTAAAAGATTGAGCTCAATATTCTCTTTCTAATTTTAGCTTGGATTTTTAAAATCTTGGCTTATAACTGGGTTAACTTTTCATCACCTAGATGTACTCTATCCATTTCCCTGATTTATTATATTTTCATATTTTAATGTTTTTCCGTTTTCCAAAATGCCCTGCACCATCTCCTTCATCTCCTTATTTTAGGTCATTATAATGTCTGTCTAAAACCAACTATAATAACATGATACAGTAGTCTCCTTTACTAAATCATCTGAGTTATTGTTATAAAGTAATTGAAGAAATTTCACAGTTCTTTTTTCCTTCAAATATCTAATATTTTACCTTCTTTCTAGTGAATTATATTACACTACATATTGGATATTCAGAGGCATCCAAGATCTAACTTCATCAAACCCCTGTAATGTTTATACTCTATACCCTCTATGTATTCCAAAATACAAAACCTATCAAAAGTGACATTTTGCACTTCAAGCTCCTGCATTTCTTTTAGCTAAATTACTTTATTCCATTTACTCATTTCTCAAAAATGCTACTCTTGCTTTTTTATGTCCAACTGTTAGTATAGTAGCTACTTAGTGACCAGCTCCCCCTTCCACTCTCAGCACCAGGCCCCTATTCTTTCAATCCAATCATAGTTAAAATCTGTATATTTAAATAAAAATACTACATTGATAACTAAAGTTTATTACAAAATATCAGGTAGTTAAAACATGGTTACTGTATATGATGAAACAAAAACATGTAGTCAAACTTGGAAGTAAATGATATCTTTCTTATTAGAAAACATTGATTTTGAGCAAGTTCTGAACCTTTCTGTGTCTCAATTTTTATAATCAAAACATAAAGAGGAGAGCTACTTTATAACTAATTTTGTGTACATTATAGAAGACAATGTAAAGTGTGAAATGTATGATATAGAAATAGTACTAAGTGAAAAAATAGCTGTTGTAATTTTAATAATAATTATGCCAGAAATAAAAAAGCAATCAATATTTATCAGATAAATAAGTCTCCATGCTTTTTTTCAAAACTTTTATAACAGAATAATGAAGGATTTTGCCTATCATAACCATCCAAATTCTTCTCTTGATTTTTTTCCATTCTAGAGGAGATTTTTTTCTTATGTACAAAATATTGTCTTAAGGTAAATGATTTATATTTCCCAAATCATTTGGCCCTTGTAGCCTAAGCAGTTTGCCTTAGATGATATTATAATGAATTTCTTATCTTGTCATTTTTTCCATTGCAACATAAAACACTAACTGCTCAGATTAGCATGAAATTGCCATTATTGGTGAAGCCACGTCTATCTCTGATCTCATATAGAATCCCCCACAATTAAGATCTTGAGGACCCACCAAACACTAGAGAGACTTAATTGTGCCCACAATAATGTGGGAACTTGGCCAGAGTGTCACTATCCTCCAGTCATTGTCCACAGTTACTGGACAATTGAATTTCCTGGACAGGTTTATCAATTTGTGAATTACTCCCTTGTTAAAATGCTCCCCAGAATTTCTGGGGACAGATTATAAGCAGAAATAATTTTCTAATCATATGGAATTCTTGGAATTGAAATTCACCATTGAATTTATTTCAAGCCACAAAATTAGCATACCATTAAATGTAGTATATAAGTGACCACAAAAGTAGGCAAATCCTCATCCATTCAGCAACTCCTTCACTTCTTATCCTTCAACTTGAAAAAAGGTAAGAATTGCAGGCATGAATTAAATGTATCCACTCTTCACTTTTATTTCAAATTTGGTTGAGATATAGGAAGGATGAAATAGCTCAAAGTATAGTCTTTGGAACAGGTACTTGAGATAATGTTGGAAATAGAAGTGCTTTTTAAGATTTGGTAAGAATAATACTGGATCACCTAAATGTGGTAATGGTGATTGCTACTTACTTTTAGCATAAGGCTAGTAAGTAATAAGTTATATTAAAAATTCTATTTCTTGAATTATAGGTCTTTGAGCTTGATTAAACATACCACAGCCATAAAAGCAAATATCTTTAATTTACATTATGCAATATGAATTTTTTTTGGGAAACCTTTATCTAACAAGTACTTCATAAAGGTAGCTACTGAGTCAAGATATGATGAGAGCTGTTTGAGGATACATACCAATCAAAATGTTTTTCATGATATTTTCAGAAAAGTGTATTCATCAAACTTGTTTAAAACATGCAACTTCCTAGTTTATAATAGAGTTTACAATATTTCAAAATAGTATTAAAATAGAAACGCAAAATACAAAATTAGCTAAAAGGGAACAAAATGTTTTACTTTGTAAGAAATTTCTAGATGGGACAAAGATGATTTGTAAGCAAAAGCAAGATATGATTTGAAAGAAAGAATTAAAATATATTAATCAGTGGAGAAATTTTGGTTTAAAATTGTTAGATAAAATGCTAATTATAAAATACAGAAAATGCAGTAATTGCTTCCTTCTTTCCTTCTAATTATTTATAATAAAGTATATCCTTTTTTTTTGAGTCCTGAAATGACAAAAATTTAGTTGGAAACTATGGAGGTCTTAGCAGAGTAAAATTAATAAAGAAATGATATAGCAGCCATGGGGAAAAATCTAGAAAAATCTATTTTCCCTGAAAGACAGAATATTCTCAACCTTCAAATATTGGAAAGGAATTTTTTTGCGGGATAGTAGAGATACTTTCTATGATATGGCTTTAGTTCATAAATTTGTTTAAAAATCTGGTATTGAACATAGTGTCAAGGATATTAGTGACAGAAACATTATTTTCTGTAAGAAATTATAGAAATGCAACAAAACAAGCATTTAGTTCATGTCGAGTAACAGTGTTAATGTTTTAAGTTATGTTACAAAATTATCCTGCAGTGCAGTTGGGGCAAGAGAATCTGAACCCTCATTATATCAAGGAAGCATAGTTTATGATCTCAGAAGTTAAGTGGTAAAAGGAGAAGACACATCATTGGGTGTGTGGAGATAAAGAGTGTGTAGTGGTATAAAGAAACAGAGAGTCTAAGAAAGCACCTGAGTAAGTGGCGCAAATAAAGGAAACACTAAAAAGAACATTTGTTTTATTGCAATTAAGGAGCCCGAGTAAGCCAGATATTTATAGAAACTGATTAATTTAGTGAAGGAAATATAAAAATAAAACCCAATTTTCTTGGTATACATTTTCTTTGATTGGTCTCTTCCAAATACAACTGAAGCTCCATAAATGCTGAGGCCTTAGTGTTTTCAGTCCCTGACAGTATTTGGCACTGAAAGGTGCAAAACAAAATATTTCTTAAATAAATGAATCAATTAATAAATTTTCCTGTAAAAATTTATATATTTTCTCTATCTTAAAAAAAATCTACTGTGAATGAGATGAAAAAGTGAAGTAGGGTAGCGCTGTAGTGAAAAAAATCTGAATGGTTGGCAATGAAGTATGAATTTGATCAGTAAAAGGACCAAGCTAGAGTAGAATTTGACCTTGGTGTTTGGTTTCTTTTAAAGGAAAGTAATAACACCTAAATAAGAAAATATATTACTTGATCGATATCCCTCATTTCCCCATTTACAGGACTTGATAGTCATGAAGGTCCTTATTCTTGCTTGCCTGGTGGCTCTTGCCCTAGCAAAGGAAGTAAGTACAGAAAAACCCCCACCAAACCTATTAGCATTCACTACTATCAAACTGACCTTTTCTACCTGTTCCTCCCACTCAGCTAACCTTTATTTTGTGGTCAGTTTGAGTGTTGTTTTTGTTGTGTGTTTTGTTAGATTGTTTGCTTTGTTTCTGTACATTCCACATGAATTAAGCCATAGAGTATTAAGAACTATAACATTTTGACTTCTCAAAATTTGAAATTAACAGCTGCATAAAGAAGGTAAAATTAAGCAGGAAACATGTGAATAGAGTTAACTATGGAAACTAATTAAATTGGTCTTATTTTTTCTTTACAGAGGGAAGAAGTCAGTGTATTCAGTGAGGTAAGATATTTTATTCAGAAAAAAATTTCCAACCATAAAATCATAAAATAATAACTTCTCTGATGGTCTAATAGAAGACTCAGCCTATAGTTGATTTTCTTTTTTTCCTCTTTACAGACTGCAGACAGTGTTTCTAGCAGTGAGGTAAGACAATGTTCATTCATAGGCAGTTTCCCAGTTTTAGGACAGTAAAATGCTGGTCTATCTTTATTTTTGGACTATTAAACCAAATGCATTACAATTCTAATATAAATATCCATTGTATTTGTTTAAAGATAGACTAAATGTCTGGAGAATTCAGTATTCTAGCATTATCTTAGTTGAGCCACTAGTCAACATTTCTTCTTGTTCTTTATACAAAGATATTAGTCACTGTTTTGACGTTTATGTAACATTTGTAGGGGAGTTACTGATATTTCTTTCTTACATTTATTTGAAGCTTACATATAATAGGTGAACTATTATGTGTTCATAAGAATGAACGAGCACATCAATGGTTATTATTAAATGTTTTCAATGAACATTTTTTTTTTAGAAACAGATGGGGTATTTGAAGTCATTTGCTGTCAGAGAAAGAACATGGTGCTAAAAGGAAATTACTATCTGCTGAATGTCACTTTTTGTACTGTGCTCAGTAATTTTCCTGGCTTTGTGTTCTTTTCTACTACTATGTTTACCCAGAATCGTGTAACATCTAAGTTTCAGCAATTATTCTTATTTTTATATTATTAAACAACATATCTATATTAATCTATAAAGTGTCATCATTTTATTTTAATGAATAAGAATCATTCATTAAAACTAAACCTGATTTTATTTTCATTTTTCTGAAGGAATATATCACACAAATCAACAAGGTAAAACCTTTTTAAATGACCATATTTTTTAAATTTTCTGTTTAATTTTTACAGATAACTTTTCTTAATATGTGATTTGTTTTTAGCAAAAACTTGAGAAGTTCAAGCGTCAGGAACAGCAGCAAAAAGAGGTAATTTCTTCCTGAGTAGTCTATAAAGTTATTATGAGATATAATACATAAAGAAACATTTCTGTTACTCTTTTAATAATTATAAATCCTAGTATAAGAAATTAAACTTTGATAGTGTCAGTATATTTTTAAGACATAAATCCACGTTTTAAATACATAATCAACTTCTAAATTACAGAATAAATATGCAAGAACCACTATAGATTTACTCATTTTACTAGTGGTATACCTGCTTTCAGTAAAAGCACATAAGCAGACACATTTCCAGGTCGGGAACACATTCCCCTTTTTCTCAAGATGAATATGGTGATGAAAGAGAATAGAATGGCAGTCTGGCACAAATACTGACCTGTCATTTATCAGTTGCATAGCCTATTTTTCTGTACTTCAATTTTTCTTATATAACCTGTGCTTATATAACTTTATTAAAACTTTCCTTTAATATCTTTAAAGAAAAAAATGCCATCCCTAACAAGACACATCCAAGATACTCCCAGTTCTTTAGGTTACTTGATAGCAAGTGTCATAGTTGCTAGAGATAAGTGAAAAAATAAGTGAGGGTTTTGTCTCTTTTTACTCAATTGTGATTGTTCTAAGAAGACAAGTATAATGCATCATGAATAACAATTACAGCTAACTTCCAGACTCAAAGCTGCTTTTTCTCTCTTTCCAGAATGAAAACCAGGATAAAATCCACCCATTTTTCCAGTCACAGCCTTTTGTCTATCCTTTTGCTGAGGCCATCCCTTACACCTTCTTTCCACAAAACACCATGCCTGTTGCTCAGCCTCCTATGATGCTGCCTTTCTTTTCTCCTGAAATAGTACAAGAAGCCAAAGCCAAGGAGACCGCCTTTCCTAAGCACAAAGTGATGTCCTTCCTTAAGTCTCCCATGGCATCCTTTTTGGATAGTCAGATCCTGAACTTCACTGACCTCGAAAACCTGCACCTTTCTATGCCTCTTTCTCTTCCTCTGCTCCAGCCTCTGATGCCCCCAGTGCCCCAGATGCCCCCAGTGCCCCAGATGCCCCAGGCTCTTCCTCAGACTCCCAGGTTTCTTTCTCTGCCCCTGCAGTCCTTTCTTCAGTCCAAAGTCCAAGCTATCCCCCAGCAAGTGATGCCCGCCCCCCAGAGATACATGTCTCTGCTAGCCCTTCACCCAAACCAGCAACCTCTGCTTGATCAGACCCACCAGTTGTACCCTGTGACTCAGCATGCTGTCCCTGCTTACAACTTCCTGATGGTAAGTCCACATTTATCACCCTGCTGTTTCACTCGTGATGTGTGCCTGCTGCCGGATAAGTGAGGGTGCTAGAACGCAAGAATAAATGAACAATGAGTGGTTATAAAATGTGAATAGTTTCAGTATTCTGAACACTAGCTACACAGAAGAATAATCTGGAGAACTAATTGTTTTCAAATACTGATTTCTTGACCTCACGGAGATTCTGATAGAATTGTTTTGATTTTCTGTGTAAAAGAAACTGAGTATTGGGAACAAATGATTTCAGGGATTTGGATTTAATTGATTTCTTCAGAATTTAGAAAAGGATCAAAGCCAGATAAAACTTGATATGATCTTACTGAGTTTGGCCTTAACAAACCGTTTTCTATGGCTTTAAAATTTCCCCTTGCACATTTATTTTATTTTCTAATGTGCCTTATTTTATATCTGGCCATTTATACACACACACACATGCACACACATGCATACACACACATATATGAGCAAAAGATTGAGATGTTTATAACATTAAATTCTTAGGGAAAATTTTTTGCTAAAAGATAAGTTGTATATCTATTCTAATTTTTTAGGTCTAAGAGGATTTCACAGTTCACATCCTCTCCTTACTTTTGGTAAGCTTTGAGAGTCTGGAGATACAATGCTCTTTTTTTTTATATTAAAGTTAATATTTATTAATATAATAAAGTTAAATTTTACATTAAGTTAATATCATTTTCTGTGTAATTCTCCTGGATAAGCCCAAAATAGTGGCAAATGTTTACCAATATGCCAAGTTAATTATTATCAATTAATTCTTAATGGTTGACTATTTTGTATTTCAAGCAATTTAAAATTTTATTTATGTGTTAACAGATTTTATTGGCTTGCTTTCTAGTGCCTCTGCCATCATTTAAATGAAAAACTAGTATTTTTTTATGTGAATATGTTTAAGCTTTTTAAAAATTCAACTTCCACTGTCATTTCTAACTTAGGCTGTATAAACTTCAGTTGTTTGTATTCAAAAATTTACATGTTGTCTTTATGACTTAAAATAGAATTAATTAGTCCAGATGTAAGGGTTAAAAATGAGAGAGAATACACTTTGGGGATTCTTAACATACAAATATTTTGTGATCATATAGATTAGATATTTCACTAAAACAATATTAAGTGAACTGATATTTGCTCCTAGAAAAATCTTTATAAGCATCCAAAGTAGGGCACACTGTGACACACGTGTAATTAATATTTATCTTATGAATTAATCACACCAAAATTACAAATGGGTTCAGATGAATAGTTATATAGTATAGCTAATACTGTATTTGTTGTCTATTTCACAGAATTGACTGCGACTGGAAATGTGCTTCTTTTCAATATTTGTATCATGTTATCAAAAATTAATAATTTTTAAAAATTCTACATAGAAGAAAAGAAACTTCATTTCTTTATTTATCTTATATATTATATGGCACTCACCTTAATTTGAATTTGACACAAAAACTCTACACTTTTCAAATTTTACTTCAACTAATAACACAGAAGTTCGAGTTAGAAATAATATAAGCATATCAAAAATATGTGTAAAAATAGTTTTGGAAATTGTGCTTGTTATTATTTCTTTCTAACCAGTCATTTCAATAAAATAATCCTTTAGGCATATTTAAGTTTTACTGTCTTTATTATAATTATTCAATCTGGTTGTCCTCCTTATTGTTAACTTAATGTTGTTGGTTGTTTAAACAGTCGTGGGAGAATTGAAGTTGAATAGAATGCTATGAATTGAATTTTAAATGGGATCTTAAATTGGAGAAAAAACATAGGGAGTTCATACCTCATATACTAGAAAGTCTTGGTTTATACCTATTATCTCACTTGAGCTATTACACTGTGCCTTTTAGTCTCAAAAATATCCAGCTCTGCATGTTAAATATTATGGTCATTGTAGGAAAAGAAAAAAGCTTCAGAATACTAACTCTGCAAGTGGTAAATAAGTGGTGCTGTGAAAGTTAGTCTCTCAGGGCAATATCCACATCTACAATATAAAGGAGTAATTTCAAAGGATTTTTATTAAAGTTTAATGTGGTTAGTACAGTAAGGAGTATGAGACTGGTGTTCCCTGATGTTCCATGTAATCAGCTCCACTTCTAATAGAGCAGAAAGAAACAGTATCAAAAGTCAGGATGAGCTGAGTTAAGATGCTTTAGTTAGCAATATCCAATAAAGCAGACTTACGTGAAGCTCTGCTATTCATTGTCTGAGTGTCATTGCTTCATTGTGCTATATTACCCCTCTATCTGTTGGGGGAGAAAGGACGTCCTGAACAACCTCCATAGATAGGTTTTCACGGACCCCACCCCCACCTCAGATGAGAGAGATCCTTGACACCTAAGACTACAAATCCCATAATGCCAACATCACTGAAGGGAGGATGCTGGGAACTGAGGGTGGAGTTATGCAGAGATTTTGGTATATAATCAGCCATGTGAGCTTTGGTTGTTTGCCAGGTTTTGGTGCACCACTGGGATTCTAGCTCAGCAGAACTGCTAGGATGCATTCACCAATTTATTCTTTTTTTTCTTGAGTTGTCTTTTATTTCCCCTCCTTTTGTAAATAAACTCTTTATTAATTTTATTGTGTGTGCCTGTAATTGAGTCTTATTATAAGTCCCTTTTAAGCGCATGGGTGAGGACCCACAGTCAGGCACCCCATTTTATATTGGGGCTGCTCTGTAACAGTTTCATTTCTATGTTGTTATACTTGATTCTGTTGTCTAGAGTTTACACAGTGATAAGTTTCTAACAATCATTTCATCTTTCCTGCATCCTAAATATTTTCCCCATCTCAGGATCAAGTGTAAGGTTTAATTATGCTATATTTTCCCATCTTTTTATTCTCTCTTCTGACATTTTCTCCTTTGCCAAAATTTAAAGGGTTAAATTATCTTGCGAATTTTCTCCTTTGCTAAATATTAGTGGTTAAATTATCCTAGGGATTAACCTTACTCTGGTTGGTATTGTTTAGTTACATGACTTTAAAGCTATCCATTGGCTAAGAGCTTCCAAATGTTTATCTCCAAATTTATTTCCTGAACTAGAAACTCATACACTCAACTGTCTTATTGACCTCTACAACTCAGTATCTAATTAATATCTCAAACCTGGCTTGGCCAAGCATAACTCTTCATCTAAATCAGTTCCCAACTTGCACAAAATTTAATTGGGCAGATTCAATAAAGAAGGCAACCGATACAGTAACATATAGGCTAGTCTTGAATGGACACTTCACAAAAGTAGGATAATTTAAAGACCAATAAATGCTTGAAAAGTTGCTAACTATCACTAGTCCTCAGAAAAATATAAATAAAGCTAACATATAAAGTCAACTACCAAAATGACTAAAATGAATAGATTTGGCATTACCCAGTTTTTGCAAAAACAAACAAATGGAATACTAAGCAATGCACATGGAATGTAAACACAGGCTTATCATATGACTAGCTGCTACACACTTGAATATATAGCCAGCAGAAATATATACATATATGCATGCTAAAAGTACGTGCCCAATGTTCTTAGCAGCATTATTACTAATTCAAATTATTTAACAAATGGAGAACGTAAAAATTCACATTAACTGAAAAATCATGGAAAGCAAAGCTTGCAAATGGGAAATACAGTGAATTTTTTTCCATAAGGTTGATTTTTTTTTTAAATAATGAAAGCTCAGATAAATGTACAAAATTTAATATTGAACTTACATAGTTTCAATTTGGTGTATCTTAAAATTCAGGAAGAAGAGTTTAATGACTCTTTGATAAATGAGTTTCAGGCAGGAGTAACATGATACTACAGTCCCATATGCAAAAGGAGAGGTTTTAATCCCAGCAGGGTCAAGTAGCATCTCCTAATGCTGGGGCACTCAGGAAAGCTGCAGTGTAGTCACGCCCCCTGAGGTTAGAACAGAATTACCATAAATCCCTGAGATGTGGGCAAATGACTTTTCCTGTTGTTACAGGGCAACCCCAATGTGAAATGGGTTGGCCTGATTGTGGGTCCTCACCCAAGGGCTTAACAGGGACTTATAATAAGACTCAACTGCAGGCACATGCAAAATGGTTAATGAAGGGTTTATTTACAAAAAGGGGAAATGAAGAAAGGAATAACTAGGGAGAAAGCGAGAGAGATAAATTAGTGAATGCGTCCTAACGGTTCCATTCCGCTAAGCTGGAACCCCAATAGAAAGCTGGTGGAAAACCAAGGACCCAAGGCACATGTCTGGTTATATAGCAAACCTGGTCGCTTGACTCCACCCTCAGTTGCCAACAATCTTTCCTTAAGTGGTGATGACATTATGGGATTTGTGGTCCTTGGTGTCTTGGATCTCTTTGGTCTGGGGTGGAGGTGGGGTCCATAGAACCTATTTGTGGAGTTTGCTCAGACAACTTTTTCCCCCAACACAGTCATATGCATAGAGCCTGCAAATTAAGTCAGTCCAGAAAAGAGTGATGGAGAAGAATAAAGAAAAGTATTAATGACTAACTTCAAGTTCTTAAATCCGTTTGTACTGCACGATCTACAAATACACAGACCAATGAATTCCTTTCTCAATTTCATTAATTTGAGACAAGCTTTATTTATGTCACTTAAAACCATGAAAGTAGAATCAGATTACCATGTCATAGTTCTGTGCATGTGATTCTTTCTTTCTTTCACTGTTTTTAGCCATAAAGCTTAAATTTTTGAAGAAAAAATACAATATTGCTTTTTAATTAAACAAAGTCTCAGTTCAGGCTTTCATAACAAAAATCTAAGTGTGAATGGCTTAAATCAAAACTAGTTATTTGTCGCAGGCCTTGAGGCTGGGCGTCCAAGATCAAGGTGCTAGCATTTCCTATATTGAGTGAAGGCTCTCATTCTCACGTGGCCGAACATTGGAGAAATTTTTTCTTCCTAACTACAATTAACTGAGAACTCCTGTGGGATGCACACTGTCTTTAAGTTTGCATTTCTGATCTGAGGAGAAGTAGAAGCCGCCTAGTTACCAAACTAAGGAATAACTAGTTAACGTTTGAAGCAAGGTGAGAATTAAAAATTTGAAAGGTGGATTACTGGGCAATTGCTATAAATGGTCAAATCACAAGTGAGCTTCTTTGTGAAGCTAACTATTGTAGCCCTAGGAAAATGTAGTTCCTGTCTCACCAGAGTGATTTTTAATATATAAATATAAAACAATTCTAGTGATGAGAACATGTCTGGCAAACTGAATTTTGATATGTTACTATCAGAGAGAATGGTAATTCATCCCATCCCCAATTTCTGAATAACAATCAGTTTATGAATCTTTATCTTTTGACTGAAGAAAAGTCAAATTTTACTAAGAATGATCTTACAATAAAATTGTATTTTTACCCTGATACTTCCCTTAAGCTAAGAGTTTTGGGGCATTTACCTGGAGAAAGGAAATTCTTTGATCTCTTTACAGACATTAGAATTTGTGCCTCATATTATCACCTAGTACATGAAATGGAGAATGTCCTGATGATCTGTTGTTAATCTGGGATTTCTTTGAACAAAGTAACAACTAGTATTGCCACCAGTTTGTCTCCTATTAAGCCTAGAGATGATCTAAACTATTCATTGTAGGCCCTCAGTTCGGAGTATATTAGTTTGAATGGATATACTTAGAAACTGATCTAGTTCCCATATTACCACCCTAATGTACAAAGTAAGGAGGTCAAAAAATACTGAATAGAAGTCATTATTGTTAATTACAGTTTGTTTTTGTTGTTTTGAACGTTATGCCTTTTATCATTTCTTGGGGAAGATTGGCCTGAGTAATGTTGAATAGGACAGGTTATAGTGGGCATCCTTATCTTATTGCTAGGAAATTAAAAATTATCAACATTTAAATGAAGTCATTATTGTGTCTCCTTCTATAATAAAATTATAACTTTGCAATTTGGGGAATTGTAACAAATGTTAAATACTAACAGAAGTAGGGTGGTAAATTATATTTAATTTACTTCTCCATTTGGCACTTGCATAACTTCTTGGAGATTAACAATGAATTATTCCAAATTTAACAAGGTGGTAAAAACCTATTACAAGTGGTATTTTAAATGTGATAAATGTCTGAAAAGAAATATCTAATACTTGTTTTATAGCTAGCAACCTGATAAATGTATTGTTCTCCATTCAGACTTAAAAGCTAAAAAGAAAAAAAAATACCAGAAACAATTTGCATTCATCTTACAAAATGGAAGCGTCTATCTCATGGGACAGTTTATAGAGAAATTCAGAGGACTGCACCCTCTATTAATTCCCTGCAGACCTAGTGGGTTGACCGGCCTTTAGATTAAAGCCCAGTTGTTCCATCTTGTACACACTGAGAGAA
Organism: Scalopus aquaticus; assembly: GCA_004024925.1. NCBI lineage: Eukaryota > Metazoa > Chordata > Mammalia > Eulipotyphla > Talpidae > Scalopus > Scalopus aquaticus. The sequence goes on from PVIJ01004299.1 coordinate 73,335, forward strand.
GGCAGAAGACCCAATACTAAAAACTTTCTTTTGATTTTCAAAGCAAAAAATTCATGTTTTAGTTTTATGCACAATACATGATATAGTTGTAGGTGTAAATGTAGATGTGGGTATAGATATAGTTATATATAGACATATACACATCTATATAAACTATCTATATATACATATATCTAATATTTCTATATATGTGTGTGTATAGCCTACTGATCATATATATATATAGATCATTAGAACAACTAATGGCTATCTAGATGGTCTATGCTGTGGTACAGGAGAACTTGTCACTTGTATGTTATGACCTGGTGCTTTCAATGATTCAGTAGTTTGTAAAGGGTCATGACAATTTGGATTGTTTGGAAAACCTGGAATTGCCCTGTAAAGTAAATCTCATCTGACCCTCTGAGGATATAAGAGCAAGTAACTATTGTCATTTTGAGAAAAGCTCCCCAATGGGCTCTGGAAGGCTCTTAACAGACCACCATAGATACACAATTACCATGTATTCTAAAACTGACCCACCAAATAGTTATTATCTAATCTATCTAGTTATAAACTCAGGTGTAAATAATGTATTGGCTCAGGTAGGTCCTCATGACAAGTAAATTGCATATCCAGGTGGTTCAGATTCCTAATGCAACCACACCCACTACACTATCGCACTTCTCAGTAGCTGCACCTATGTCATCTTGGGAAATACACTACAAACAGCAGACTTCACATGAAAGATCTTGGACCCAGCTGGTAATCTACTAGCATTAGCTAGAAGTGAACATTTAAATATATTTTTAAACATGTGATTGAAAGTGACATAAAAATTTTAGAGAAAATGAAAACATCACATACTTAAAAAAATAAATAGGGTTAGGTGAAATCTACCAAGTAGAATAATACAGAAAATAGGAATTGTGCTTTAAAATGTAATTTATTGAAGAAGAAATCTCAGTCACTGCACACAATTATTTGAAATGATGGCACTTACAGAAAAAGTAATTCAAAAACTTTTTAAGCAGAATTTCCATGGTAACTTAGTAAAGACTTTAATATCCTCTGACTCAGTGGCCCTTCACACTGGCATGATATAACTGAAATTTTGACAAAAAAGAAGAAAAGAATTATATGCTAACTAATACATAGAGAAGAAGTTAAGAATAAAAGTTGTCCTATTTTAAAATAGTCAAATCTTTTGATAGGATGGTTTTACATGCTAGACAGAGGAGGAGTTACAATGGAGTTTTTTTCAGTCACATCTGTGAATAGAAAAATAAATATGTGTAATTAGTTATAGTGCACGTTTTTGAGAGAAAGAGATATATACTCTTTCGATGTGTTTTATTTTAATAGTCATTTTCTTTTCATCTTAAGATGAAGCTCACAATGTTATTTGTTCCTTCCTGATTTTTAGCTTTTAAAGGTAATATTACTAGGTATTATTTTGTTTTTCAGTGATACAGAAAATATACCTAGGTAATTAGAAGAAAAAGAAACCTCCGCATAAGTCAGAGTTTTATTGTTTTTCTTAGTTTTATCTGCTGGAAGGGAAGTTTCTGGCTCTTGAAAGGGAATTCACAGCACACACACACGTGTGTGTGCACACAAATGAAAGTATTATGATGGGTGAGGTAATTAGAACAAATCTTTACAAGTTTAAGCCTGTTTGCCTCCTGACAAACACTTGGTTTCACTATGTGACTTCCTATGGATTTCTACTGGAGTGATCATAAAGTATAGGACCCCACTGTTGGTCTCTAATCTCAGTCATATCTTCATGGAAAATCAGTAATATCCATTTTCCTATACTTGTATAGGAGTTTCAATATTATGAATTACATTAGTTAAAACAGGTTAATATTTAAGTTGCTATTCAAATATAGTATGGCAATTTAAAAAAATTGCAAATGTCCACACCAATTTAATGATTATCTAAATGTTAATGTGTCCATGGTAACTCGGCTTCATGGGAAAAAAAGCTTTGTAGTGTGCAATCATATTTTTGTACTTAATTCTCAAAAGGAAAGAAGGTCAATGGTTAGGTCTTTTCCAAACTTACCAAGGATCGTAATTGTGGAGCTTCTAAGAATTCATTGAGTTCTAAAGAAACCGAAATTGTTAAAGTTATGTAATTGAAGATAGTGATAACATTTTACTAGTCAAGGAAAATTATTGCTACTATTGGGTCTATTTTCTTAGAACTATACTTAGTAAAGATTGTTATATTTAATGACTTTTAAACTTATAAAAAAATAAATATCATTATATTATTTTAAGTAATAAAAATGATTAGAACTTTAATTCAGGATTTCTGGATGCCAGAATCTGTGCTCCATCCCCACACTGTGTTCTTATGTATGGGTATAATTAAAAGGAAGGCATTTGAAGACTAGTAAAGTGCAGGAAGATAAAGTTGAATTTCTCTATTTGTAATTTGGAGAGATTTTTCCCTACCCTCATAAGAATGAGTTTCACTTATAGGGTAGCACTATTACACAAAATCCCAAGTAATAGATTAACATTATACAAAGATACCAGTAAGTATAACTAATTTTCCATTTTGGAAAACTCTAAATAAAGCTCTAATCATGATTTGCTATGCTTATCTAGATATATTTTTAGGGTATGTTCTGTGAATAATTTTCTTTAATTTCTTTTGATATAACATCAATTTGCAGTGATGTAAAAGTACTTACCACCACTCTGGCATAATGTCAGTTTTTTCAGTGTTCTCAGAGGCAATGGGTTGAATGATGTCATAGAATGGTAGATAAGAAATATATTGTGGATAATAATACCAAGCAGCATAGGGATAGGCATCAAGCTGGTAGTACTGTTGGAAAGGCTAGGAAAAGATTTTTGAAAAACAAAAATATTTGATCAATCACTGCTTTGAATCTCATTTCATTCATTTTTGGTATGGTTATTAATATCACAAGAGATAATTTCTCCATGAGGGAAAAGCAGAAATCAAACTATTTTTGGTGGTTGATCATGGTGAAAGTACTTTTGGAAAGTGCTCATTTAGGTCTTTCTTTAAGGTCACTATTCAATATTGCATTTTAAGAATTAACATTACTAACCCTCGTTCACTTACCAGATTCCAGAAAAATAGTAGTGGGAATATAATTATTGCATAATTTATATACTTATGGGCATTTGAGCTGGCAAAGGTAAATTTTCCCATTTAACTGTATAGTTTAGTTTTCCTTTAAAAGTTGAAGTCACATACACATACAAAAAAACACTGCCAAAAATTAAGATATGGAAGTTTAGGCATGATATAATTTAATAGTCATATAAATTTCACAAATGAGAAAAGAAATCTGAAAGACAGTGCATGATTTGTTTAAGATCATGTGATTAGAAGGTATCATACCTAAGATTGAAAACTCAGGTTATTTTTGCTACAATTTCTATAGAATAATAGAAGGTCACTTTGTTCTAATGTGATTAGCCAGTTTGCATTGTACTGACTTAAATGCTGACCTGAAGTTACCTCCATCCATGGATTTCCCTAGAGTTAGCCTTTCATGTTCATTCTTTTTTTTTTCATGTTTATAGAACATTTTTTTTTTAAGATTTATTTATTTTTTATTTATACATACAAGCTGGGGTACAGGCCAGAGGCGTGGGGAAGCGAGAGGGTTCACCAGAGACGGAGCGGGTAACAGAACAGGCAGATCAGAAATACACTGCTGAGGAGAGCAGTGGGCAAGGCAGGAGAGGTCTGCCTCGCCATGTGGGATTCTCCCCGGCTGGGCGTCGAACTTGCGTCGCCGCTGCCGACAGCTCCACAGCGCAGCTCTTAACCGCTGCGCTACCGGGAAGGCCCCTGTTTATAGAACATTTTACATGGCTAAATTATGACCAGTTTTGGAGTATTCTGGAAGTTCCCCAATTTCACTTTTATATTATAATTTTTGAACTTATTAATGATTAAATAAGAAAATAATTAACTACATATTCAAAACAGTAGAAGTAAGCACCAGAGAATCTGCCATATTTATTCCTTCATTTCTGGCAACTTAGATTTGATCTTTTATAGCAATGTTAGAACTAACACTGGAGTGTCTGACAATAATCAATAGCTAAGAAATAACAACACAGAAGTATATCAGGATGCAACTAGTACTACAGTTAAGAAAATAGTGACGCTACTAGACAGTTTGTGGTAGTATTAAAATACACACACACACACACACACAAACACACACAAATTTACCTGATTCACTACACTCACAGGCTCCATCTGGAAGATAAAGAGAATCACTGTTACCTCTGAAGGTTGAACAAAACTTCAAAGATGTAAGAAGCAACCTGTTTGAAATACTTTTCATGTTAGAGATTTAGGATCCGACACAAATTTTGCCAGTTGCATTATAGAGAAACAATTTCTTTTAAGACATATGGAACTCCCTCAAAAATATTGATAAGATATATTACATGGCAAGTAGTGGTTGGATGCTCCATGACTATGTGTGTGGAGCAGGTCTCACACTAATCACAGGAATCAAAACTGTTAAGGCAGCACAGCACATATTTTGCAGTAACAAGTTATTTCCTTAAAAATGACATCAGAAGCCCTAGGGACACTGTGCAATCAATGAAATGTAGGGCAGGGAAGGATGCTTCTATTATGTATTACTGATAAGTTCACTTCACAGATGAGAAAACAGAGGCTCAGAGAGTTTCTTGGCAGAGACACTCAGTATCTCTCCACTTTGTTTCTGAAAAGTATGTCAACTAAGAAATAAATATGCCTTGCTTAAGACAGTATCATTATAACTAAGTTTGAGATTCCTAATGTAAATTGGATTTGAGATTCGAGATTTGGACAAAGATGCATACAATTAAGAAGTATTTTAAAAATAGAAATTGATGTAAGCATAGAGATGAACAATTCAGAGTGCTTGTGCTTGTAAATGCAACACTTTATCAGCTGAGACAGAACAGCTCTCATTACAAGAAGAGTGACAAGTTTTCATCTCCCAGATTGATTTATATAAACCATTTCAGAAAGTTGAATAGTGAGAAATAAGAAATCTTTTCAAAAGTGTGAGGCTATTTTGTAACAAACATATTTAAACTTCAAAATATATTATTGTATAATTTATTAAACAAAATATTACCAATTGAACATAGTTGTATTCATTCATTTTGTGAGGTTGTTCCTGCAGAAAAGGAGACATAATCTAAATTACTTAGACGTCTTATAGTACATTTATTTTTTTATGTACCAAGAGATCATCATCATCTATAAAATTTAGTACAAATTGTATATTATCCCAGAATTCTTAAAAAAAAAAAAACCCAAATCTTTATTTTCTGACTTTGGAAAAGTCTCAACTAAGAATTGACTTACTATAGTTTGGGAAAGAATTTGTAAAGTTCATATTCTGGGAAAGCCATCAATTACCTAAAACGTATTCAAGGCTAGTTATTAATTATTTATTTAAAGATATCTAAATTTTAAGGAAAATATTACCAGATATGAGTGGTAGAACAATTTCTCTCTTGGAATATATTTCTATTAAAAAAAATTGAAACACACGTTATAAAAACAGCTTGTGAGGGAAAAAATAAAACATTCTAGGTTTAATCAGTATACTTACTTGAGTGCTAACAGCTTTCTAAAGAAAAGAAAACATTTTATTTTAGCATTTTGATTTCATTCATTTATGAATAACAAACATTTATTTTATCAAGTGAGGAATTATGCTAAGTACTAGGGACACAAGTGGGAAACATAATGAAGACTATAAGAAAGACCAATGTAGTCTTGATACTTGTGGAGATTATAGTTTATCCAAATAGTAGCTAAGGTAATAAATATACTATTCATACAATTTCTTAATTCCAATGAGGTACTGATATGTTTAAAATGATGAGACTTTATTTTAAATGGAAACGACTTGGAAATTGAAATAGAAGTAACAGTTTGGATCCAAATTAAATTCATTATTGGTTTTCTTCCTGTATTAATCGCAAAATAAAATGTAAAAAATATAATTTTGCTAAACTTGTACTGGCCTTTTTCCTAAATTCTTATGTCAATTTCATATGTTGTTACTAAAAGAAAGTTTTTTAAAAAAACTAAATGAAATATGTTATGACACTTAAAAAGATCAACACAAAATATTGATGAGGACTGTGTTATTTGATAACTTTCTTATTTATTTATATCTCCAATATGTAGAAAGTTCAAGTAATTTAAGCACATACTGATGAAAGACCTTCATAATGTTGTTAGAAGTCTCATGAGTCCAGGAATTTTTATGGAAAGTGGGGAATGGAGGCAGGAAGTGGAGGAACAAATTTTTGATTGGCTTGTGCCAGCCGACACAGGGCCAGCTTAGCACGAGACTGTTCATGTAATAATCATAATAACAGGGAGGTGAGTATAGCTAGATTTCCATTTCACATCTAAGGAAGCAGACTCGGAGGCATTTAGATGAACTCACCTATATTTTCCCTAAGAGAGTTTTGATAAAAGCAATTCAAACATTTAAGAATCCTGGTTCTTTCTCTAGCGTGTACATTGTTTTCTGAAATGGTAAGTTTATTTGGTATATCTGTTTTATCACAAGCAGGCATATTTATGGAATTTGCATCCAGGGTTGAATTTGAGAAAATAAACACGTGATAAATTCTTGAATATAGTATCAATGAGACTTTTAGAGGATCTGATGCAGACTATGACCAAAGAAAATTTCTCCCTGACAGAAGTTATGGAGATGATATACAACATTAGCTTCACTTAGTAGAAATAAATTGTTCCAACAATGAATACAGAGGCAAACATGAATACTTTATCAGTTAATAATGTCAAGGCTAAAGGAATTTCTTAAGAAAAATGAAAACATTTGCAGGGGAGCCCATTTAAAATTTAGACTATTTTAATTGTACACAGTATGATTTTGTATTATAGTAAATAAAATATTACCAGCTGGAGTTGGTTGTACTTTTTCAGTTTACGAAGCTGTTCCTATTCAAAATGAAAATTATTTCAATTGCGTGGATACCATTCAGTCTAATTCTATCATTTTCAGGTAATCTAGCTAAAATTCTATTAAAATGTCCTTCTTCAGGAATAAAGCATTAGGAACTATCAATACCACTTTAATGTTATTTCATTTGCAATCAATTTGGACTAATTCAATTAATTCCTTTATAAACATTAGAGAAATACCACTCTCTTATTTTTAAATTAAAATAAATTACAAGGTACTTAGTGTGACTTATGTCAGAATAGCTTTCTATCTATTTTAACTTTGGTCAAATTAAATCAGAATATTAGATGAACTGGGCAAAAATGATGTTTCTGATGCTAACTACATTTATTGAGAATTTGCTTCAAGCTCTGGATTATATTAATTGTTTTACATCATTTATTATTACCAGGTTTATTTTAGAATCATGTTAGACTTATTGTAGATAATGAATTTGCCAAATGCCACATGCTAGTAAAAGATAGAGCTTAGAGTCAAAGGCTCAAGTCTCGCCAAATTTATAGAAAGTCACTTAAATATTATGTTTTTCAGATCCCAAAACAGAATAAATGCAAATATCCAACCAAAAATGAATTATATACCTGTTATAAAAAAGTTGCTTGTTTTATTTTTAGAGGAGAATCAGTAAAGGTCTATTAGAGTCTGTCAGGCGGTTTAATATGGATTAAAATTTAACAGATATAGAGAATTAATTTATCAATACAATATTCTTACTCATTCCTTGGTACATGCATTTGATAAACTTTAAAATTTTACCAGATAATTTTGGTAGAGCATGTCTTTCTTTGGAATGTGCTTGTGCTGAAAAAGAAAATTACTAAGGTAAATTTTAACATTCTGGATGATGTTAAGATATTTTAAATTTAGTAGATGTATCTTACCTCAGTGTTTTTGTGAACTTCCTTTAAAAAGTAAAAACATGTACAGTATTAGTTTCATGATTTATCAATTTATACTTAGTCCACCAGACATTGTTGCTAAGAGTTGTGATATTATTTTAGTCAAAATTCCTGAATAACTGAAACAAGATGAGTAATTTGAGGTACAAGTAATCAGATTTGTCTTTTGTCTCTTTCACAAGTGAAGTTATTCAGAATTTCGAAGGTAAATGTGAAGTATTCATCTTTACTGAATTAAAAGAAACTCCACAAAATAAGTTCTTTTTTTTAAAGTAACTTGGATGAAGCTCTTTTAAGTTTAAGGAAAGACCCTGTCATCACCTTGTATGCCTGATCTCTTCTTTTTTCTAAAGGTTAAAAAAGGACAAAGGATTGGGCCTCCCTAGTGGTGCAAGGGGTTAAGTCTCAACACTATGAAGCTATCACCAGCCACTGCAGCACAAGTTCGATCCCTGGCCAGGGAACTAATCTGCATGGCACAGCAGACCTCTCCTGTTTCACTGTCTGCTCCCCTCAGCAGTGTATTTCATGTAAGTGGATCCTCTGTTCTGCTCCCCACTCTCTCTCAGGTAAATCCTCACACACACACACACACACACACACTCCCCCCCTCCCACAACTCTGGCCTACATTTTAGCTCTTGTATGCATAAATAAATAAATCTTTAAAAAAAAAAAGGACAAAACATTTCAGTAGCAGATAAACTTAGAATTGGTTGACTTCTGCACAAGATACTATACTGTTTACATGACTGATTTAAGAAGGAGAACCATTGCTACAATTTTCATGATAAGATTAAGTTCTACCAAAATCTTGAAAGGACAAAATAATTAGGAAAAAAAATAGCTTGGTCACCACAGAAAGCCAGATAAGACTGTTTGCCTGGAACTTTCATAAACACATCTAACAAATTGGTACACTAAATTAGTTTCAGTCATTTACCTCACTCGATGAACTACTGGTAGATTTCTTTTGCTAAAAGAAAGGAAACCAATGTTAATGATTCTGGGATTTTTATAAATGGAAAAAAACTAATTTCTTAGTTTTACTACAGTTGTAAATCCCTCACTGGGATTGTAAATTTACTGGGTTGTAAATCCCTACTTTCAGAATTTAAGCAGGTGGTATGAAAAGATTCAGGAATAATATAATATGTTTTCTTGAAATGTCAGTTTTATTTAAAGCATGCTGGAGTATAATATCTAATCATTAAAAAATAATATTTTTATTTAAATACAGGCAGATGTATGGTTGAATAAAATGCAAAATGGATATGAATTTAGATAATAAAAATAATACTCCAAAGAAGGAGCCTATAGAGCTGAACTATCCAAGACCCTTGGTTAGGTGTTTGGTTTCATCTATCTGTGAGGCTGTTTTAAAATACATAAACTGGATTAGTTAGAATACAACAACTAATTTCTGCATGGAGTTAAAATTACATTAACTTTTAAAACATACACCCTTTAAACTATTAAGTCATATGCATATATGACAAATTGATTTATTTTGTGTTCCCACGTACACATTTCAAAAGGTTGTTTTTACTATTTAGCAGACAACCCATCCCTTGGAAGGCTTGATTAATCATATTTTATGGGCTAATATGTTTTTTCCATATTCTGATATTAGGTATCTCAGTCCATTGTCCCTAGCTAGTAGCTTCAGTAGATTCTCTGCCCAATGACTACCCTCAGCATCAAAGAGAGTAAGCTTATAGTCTGGGCAAGGTTTTATTGAAAAGGCAGGCACGGTTTTGTTGAAAACTCATGTTTCATCTTAAATTTCCATGCACATTTTGCTTTTTACTCTTTATTTTAATAAATAATGTTTTCACTGACTGTCTTTTAGATGAAAATGAAATACCTTCTTCTGTTTTTTTTTTTTTAATCTGACACTATATTGTATATGCTTGGGTATAATATCCCTTTTGAGAATTTCAGTATTATTCAATTTGAGAAAACATATTTTTAAAATTTAGAGCAATATTAGTTTATAACATTATATGTTTCAGGTGCACTGCTCTTTAAATCAATATCTTTATATACCACCTTATGTTTGTCACCATAATTCTAGTTTCCATTCATCACTATAGAGTTAACTCTTTTTATCTGTATTCTTTCCCTTCTGGTAACCACCATTTTGTTCTTATAGTCTGAAAGTTTTTGTTCTATTTAGTTCAATCGTTTGTTTTATTTTGATTATGTACCACACAAGGGAATAAAAAAGCATAGAAAAGATAATCTACAAATGATATATAAGTGTTTACCTCATCTTCTTCTATGACATGTTCCTTTGGAAAAGAAAAGAGAATTTTATTGTTCACAACAAATGTTTCAAATGTAAAATAATAATTACCAAATAAAATAGATGCCAAAGACAAGAAGAAATTGAGAACAGTCAATGATAAAGTAAACAACAAATAAATCTGTCTACTTGGGCCTAAGTTAACTAAGCGTTTATCTCCTTATCCTGTGTTTTAGAGTTGAACAAAGAACTATTTTGTATTTCTTGTATGCTATAAATAACATAAATAATTTAAATAATTTTCCTTTAACATATATAACTTTTTTTCCTTCTGCTTTTCTATAACTTGGCTTTTGAACATTAAGCAGAATTATTGGATTAAAGATTCTGCAATAAATTAAAGTGCACAAGACAGCGGCTCAATGATATATAAACTAAAATGGATTTCCTCCATCTGGTGCGTTGTGTTCAGTTTTCATGACCATACAATAAAGACTATAGTGGCATTATCTATGGAATTGAAGCTCAAAACACTAGTGCTGGCTAAGTTATCAAACTATGTCTACCCACCATATGGCATTTTTTTTATTTATTCAATTAGATATACCTGTGTTAGTTTTGATTTGCAAGAATTACAAGAATTTGATTTACAAGAATTGGAGTATGGTTTCAAAGAAAATATTTTTACTTGCTTCATTTCTAATATCAGATATAACAGTTTTAAACCAAAGTATCTTCCCTCAGTTGATTCAATCCTGGTATCCTCTAAGAAAAGATAATCATTCAGGTATGAAAGATAGTTACAGATATATTTTAAACCTCATAAATTTTGAGCACCTGTATAATATCTTAATACCAAATATGTTAAAAATCTAGTAGACATGCCAGATTAAAAAAAAAGATCATGTCTAAAGAAAGTCAATAGCATTGGTGTATAGTGGTGAGCATAGCCGCCCTCCAGGAAAGTCAATAATCAGCTCTGACTATATGATGTAAAACTTTCTTGGAACAGCTATATTGCTTTATATAATACCCTTATTGAAGCATTCCTCTAGCTTTGAATGACCCATAATTTGAACAGCCCATAATTTCATTAATTCCCTGATTTGTTTATTCACTCACCTATATATATAGTACTAATAATACCTTGTCTGCTTACAGTCACATAGTTAAGTCAATAAAATTAGCAAAGTGTGGAGTACCCAGTGGACTAAAATAATAATTACCAAATAAAATAGGTGCCTTGGTGGGGTGTGATTTGGTAACATCTGAATCCCTCTGAATTGTATATAGTGTCGTAAACTCTATTAAAATAATAAAGCTAAACTTTCAAAAGTAAAATCAGAATTTTTTGGAATTCCCAGCTGAATTTTTCATTTTGAATGTCTGACTAAAAAGTCGAAGAAATGTATAAATGCCATAGAAGTTTTTTTGAATCAAACCACTTTTTACTGCACATACATGTCTTTACCATTATATTTTAAAGAAAGTTTTGGTACTTTAACTTCATCAGTCTGTATTTCACTCATAAGTTCTCTCTGCTAAAGTCAATAAGATATAGCTTGTAATACATATTTTTAAAAGAAAATGATTTTAAAATAATTTTAATTATTGATTCTCCTTACTGTGTTCTGTTCATTGGTGTATTCCTTGGAAGTAGAAGAGAAGGACAACATGAATAAAGAGGGATATAAATAAATGAAAATTTATGAGAAAGTATACCTTATATCTCTTGCTATAATTTAGAATCTAAATATTTGCTTGTGAATGTGTTAATAATTCTTGCTTTATCTTTTCTAACATCTCCTTGCTAAACCTTTTTGCTTAAACTTTCAGTTTGTAAATATGCACTTAAATATTTTAAACTTTTATTCCACAAAATTTTGTTGTTATTAGTGTATTTCACTTTGTTTCAGTCTCAGTTTCAAGTTTTCTTGATCTCATCTGGTTCAGTAATTCTAGTCTCTGCTTCCATAAAAAGTTAACAAAAAATTGGGCAGTATGACACTTGCTTCAGTGCCCTATCTCATGGAGACGTTCTTACCTCCTTTAATTCTCTTCGTACAGGCTACAAAATAGAAAAAGAAAGGTTTTGTTAAAAATCATTCAGGAAAGAAATTAGATGAAAAAGTGAGACTGGATGGTCTCACTTATACGTGTAAAGAAACCAAACCAAAGGTCAAGAAAAAGTCAAAACTAGCAAGCTGACCATAGAACCGAGGCTTACGGTGATGGAGGGGAGCAAAACACAGGAGGGATGGACACAGGAATGTGGACATGGTTCTTGGATAATATGGCTGGGGGAGAACTATGAGGACTACAATGACATTAAAAAATACTAATTTTTAAAAGTTGAAAAAAGAAAAAAAATCATTCAGGCAAATTTGAGATGTCTATCAAATCTAAATAGTGACCTTAGGTAAAACTTTTATTTGTGTTCTATTTGACAAGACACAAAATTATAGCTAGTATAACACAAATAGAGTGTTATTTAGAGATAGGGAACAGTCCATAGCAATGAGTGTGGAAATTGCATGTTTTACTCAGGTTAAGAAAAGGAAAACATAAGTATTTTTTCAAAGAGGCAAATGCATAAATGAAGGCTAAGGTTTAAAACAGCTCAATATTTTTATATTCATTTCCATATGCTTTGTGGGTGCCTGGCTGAATTAATGAAAGAAAGCTTGATCAAGCAAGTGAAAATAATTTATTTATAAATAAAGATATATTATTAAGATTAGGTAAATAAACTTACCATGGCCAACCTGAAAAACTTGCTTTCTTTGAGGACTTCCTATAAAATAAATTACAAAAATGAAAAATACACCTAAAGAAGGAACATATTTTCCCATTTGAAAACAAACTCTTCATATAACTAGGTAGATCAGAATATTTCTTAGACAATAGATATTTAGTTTTAGTTTCATAATCTAATATAAGGGAGATATTCTATTTGGTACCTTCTTTGCCAGGTCTAGAGATTCAGCAAGTCCATACTTACTAAAATATCAAAGAAGGGGTTCAATAGAGATTTAATTAGATGTAAGAATAGAAACAGTAACCCAAGCACCTGAGTACTGGACACATTGGAACGTAAGTGCCAGTTTGAACGAGAAGATATTCAGAATTCATCATAGCAAAATGAAAGAAAGAGAGGTTAGGTGGGATGGGGACAGCAGAGAGAGAACTTACCTCTATGCTCTCTGGTTTACTCTGCAAAGAATAAAAATAAATAAAAAGATATTAATTCAATTATTAGGCAGAATGGATGGCTAGTGGCTCTTTTAGAATGCTGTGGTAGAGATAGATACCTAATTTTGATTCATTTTGTAAAATGAGACCAAATTGCAGATCATGTTTGAGTGCAAGTAAAAGAGATAGAAAGCAGAAAATATGGTAAAACAAATCATGTGAAGATATTATGTTAATAAATAACTTCTCTATAATATAAGGTTTTCATTAACTATAAATATATATGTCTATGTGCCCTCCTCTCTAAGAGGAGTGGTGAAAACAAATCACGATTTGTCAGGACTTGAACTGAAGACATTATGCCACAGTAAATGTGAAGCTGATTGTTTTACAATCAGTAAGAGGAATTGTTAAGTATGCATCATCAAGTGTCACAATTAGAGTTAGGTTTTGGAACAAAATAGAATACTCACTAGAACGAGTTCTGGGTGTTGTCTAAGAGGAAGTTTCTGTGAAAAGCAGTGCAAGAATTATAAAACACAACAAAAAATCTAAATACAGTATAGAGAATCTTAAAATATGTATAGAGAATATTATAATATATATATATACTATAAATTCTGATGTCGTTACTTGAGTATTTATTTTAATAGCTAAATCATATCAAGTTTCCCTGAAAACAAAAAAAAACATAATTATTACACTGACAAATATCAAAGCAAAGTAGTTTATTTCCTTATGACAGAGACTTGAGAAAATGATGTGAAGAGACAAAAAACTTTGAGTCACTTTAATTAATACAAAATGATAAAAAAATTATTTAGTTTTCTGAACTACTTATATAATAATTCTAAATGTTATTTTAAACCTTTATAAATTTTTGGAACATTGGAGGAGGGAAAATAAACCCTCTTAAGACTCAACAAGAGTTCTTACTGACTCATGGTTATGTGACTTATCTATCCACTTGATATTTTACTTTCTCTTGCATGATTTATGGTCCTCAAAAATAAATATGGTCAAAGTAGTCTTTCAGATATTAGAAACAGTTATTACATGCATTCTAAAAAAAGAAACATTATTTATTTTACTTTATTTACATTTTCTAGTTTTACCATCTGAAGTTATCACCCTAATTTGATCTCTGATTCTGTAGAATCAGTCTACTTTTCTATACCTCGGGGGGGAAAAAATTGGTTGATATAAGTCATCCCAAATAAGGGTTTGACTTAGTTTCAAAAGATAGGATACATCAGAACATAGGATTTTTTTAGTATATTTGGTAAGGAAATATTGGACAATTTTATGTCTACAAATATGCTAATTCTTTAATAGATCTAGGGAAAGAGCCCAGTTTCATGCTACGATTATGTTGTGTGAGACTGTGTCTATTCTTTTTAAAAAAAACTGTTTACTTTTTTATTGTTAGGTGCTTGTATTTCAAGTCAGTCATTTTAATTGGAGTTTAGACTTTGAAAGAACAATATAATGACAATAAAAATGTGAATCATTTCCTACTTTTAATGTTAAGTCATTAATAACTAAACATTTTCCCAAATTTTAAGATTATAATTCTCAGTATCTCATGTTTTGGGTCATTTCTAGTTAGGATTTAGAACCTTCTAAATTAGCTTCCGTACGCACAGGCCTGGCAAGAGCCACTGCCACAAGGCAGGAGAGGACGAGCAGCTTCATGATTGCCAAAGCCTGTGATAAAGAACAAAACAAAGAATTAGGCCTTATAATAAAATTCGTGTCATGAAAATAATCCTTGATTTTCTGACAAAAATAGATTCATTTGAGTAGTATTTTTAGTAACTTAAGGTTTTTTGTTTTGCTACTCAAAATAAATGTTTGTCATTCTAGTTAACTTGCTCAATACTTATATTATAAAAACATTAATATATTCCCAATATCTTCCTTCACTAACACTTTAAAATACAATATTTGATCCTTGAAGTGATAATATGGTTTTATGACAGGAATAGAAAACCATCTATATTTAAATACACTTTATAAAAAACCTTTTTCCCTCGTTCGCGAACTTTGTTAAATTGGATAATTAACTAAAATCCACCTAGAACTAGCATTTAATTCTTATCTGAAAATGTTTGCAAATTTATTTCTTCTTTAAATCTATTTGGGAGCAACTTCCTCTTTTAAGCTCTTCATAAAAAATGCTATTAGTGCACTATACAGAAAATATTAAACTCCATCAATGATCAAAAAAAAATCTAGCTATCATGTCATGCGTTGTTACATTGATATATCTACAACATGATGTAGGAAGATGATTGAATTATTGATAGAATCAAAAGATTCAGATATATTGTCACGTTTGAATCTAGAATTTTTTTGAATTGCACACAATGTGGGGATGGAGCACAGATTCTGGCATCCAGAAATCCTGAATT
Organism: Scalopus aquaticus; assembly: GCA_004024925.1. NCBI lineage: Eukaryota > Metazoa > Chordata > Mammalia > Eulipotyphla > Talpidae > Scalopus > Scalopus aquaticus. The sequence goes on from PVIJ01004299.1 coordinate 89,091, forward strand.
AAAGTTTACATGTGTTAGGAAAATGGTTTTCTAGAGAAATTTCCAAAATAAAATCAGGTTATACATGCAATTTGCTCATAACTTAATCAGTAAATTGGCACCACCATATTTTATATATACTCCATCAGTTTACAAAGTATAGAGTCTAAACGTATTAGTTAAGAAGGCATATTTTTAAAACACAAATTAATTCACTATCTTTATCAATTCATATCCTTCCAAATAACTCCATTTTTCTAAAAGTAGTCATTTACATTAATTGCCTATCATTGACATAAAATGGCATATCATTTTAAGGAATTTTGTTTTTATTAGTCAAGTGCCATGGAACAAAACCAGCCTTGAAATACGCTCTTAGAAATGATCTTTATTATGATAACTAAAAAAATCAAAATTATTTAGTTAAACAGCATTCCATAGAATTGACTAAAAATAATTCAAATTACATTACTACATTTTACTAAAATTAGCTTCTATTTTGTCAAATTACATACTTATTTACAAAATTGAAGATAAAATGATTTGCTATTTAGAAATACATTGATACATCATTTACAGCTCTCAGATGGTATCTAAATTTGCAAATGCATTTTAAAACTACTACAATGTCTAAAGAAGTTGTCAATATTTGTAAATACATATAATATCACACATAGATGCATCTTAATGAATAGTGAAAGAAAATTAAGCCATGTAGAATCACAGTAATTTTGCCATATGTAAGGACAATACCTTGGACCAAAACTGGAAAGAACTTCGTTGGTGAGGAAGGTGATGGTATATCGCTTTGCTTCACAGCTATTTAAACCTAGTAATTACTAAAATGCTAATTTTGTGGTTTCAGTTCAACCAATGGGTATGTTTAAATTCTAAGAATTCTTGCAAATAGGAAATTAGTTTCCTGTCCAATTCTCCCAAGAAAATCTGAAGAGAATTTTCAACAAAGGATTGATTCATACTATAACAGATGATAGAGGAAATGGCATTATTCAATGCTAAAAACCAGAAATTTTTAATTTTTTAACATTCATTTAACATAAAAATTAACGTTTTCATTTAAATGAATAATTGGAAAGGCTAATATATCATAATATTCCCTTTATATGTTTTGAAAAATTTAATATCTATAAAGAAAATTCTTGAAAAATTCAGTCTTCAAAATTTCAATTTTATCAATATACTAATCATGAGAATTCACCATTTATTCACCCTTTAAAGTTTAATTTGTGCTCTAATTAGTTTAATTATTTGCTTTATGGAGTAACTTATTCTGTATGTTTGCTGACCTTTTTCCCTTATAAGGAAATAAAATTCACCTATAAATTTTAGTGCTACTTTAACTACACCAGGTAGTTTTTGTTTGCTTGTTTTGAGCATGATAGTCATGATATAAGCCAACCATTACAGGCATACTACGGGCAATCTAGTGATACCACAACTGATTTGGAAAATTCAACTGAATCCCTGAACAAATGAAAGTGGAAATAACTCAGCTAAGGGACAACTAATTAGAAAATGTCCTTTTCTTCTTGCTTTTTAATTTGGAGAAGTTTCTTATGTCTTGGACTCACATTTATTAAGAAAAATTAGCACAAACGTGAAAGGGAACATCATTAGCAATAAATAAATATTTTGAAAAAAAGCACACTGTATTAAGAGTTACACTTTACTATGCAAGATCATGTACACTGTTGCTATCTATTCTGATCCAGACTCAAACCTCTTTTGAAGGACTCATTTTGTATGAGACAGTTAATAATTCAGAACATGAAATTTCCAAACTAGTTTGTCATAATTCCCAGCAATATTTGGGTTTATGACTGGTCTTCTAGGAAAGCATCTTTTAATTATGTAACAAAGAGCTAATCTTCCAAAAAGAAACTTCCTGGGGAATATGAAAGATATTTTTGTTTTTCTCTAAAGCCCACACATCATTTAGAATTTGAGAGAGCACTCCCAATGAATGCTGTGTAATAGCCCTCAATTATTATGTGAAAAGAACCTGGACATCCAGAACTAAAATAGAGCTCTTTCCAAGAATGTGTAGTCTAGTATAGGTATATTATGCTACTGGAAATATGGAACCTATGCGTAATGTCATTTTTGCATTTAGAACAATGTTCTTTTGAATTTTTTGTGCTCTGTCACTAGGTCTTTGGAGTGCTTAAGTGAATACGTTGTCCAAGGAAAGTGACATAACATACTAGTTGGAAGGCAAGATTTTAAGGTTAAATTGTGAATTTAAATACTAGCTCTTACACTAATGAGATCTGTAATCTTGGGAAATCAATATCCTTCAACATTCCCATCAGTTCAATAACATTAATTTCCTGTGTGATTAGAGAAGAAAAAAATGAGATCACACACTTAGAAGAGTACTAAGCAAATATCTACTTAAGATTATCTATTGTTAGAACATGATTTAAAAATCAAATCTTCCTACTTCATAAGTTTGTAGACTTCTAATAACTTAAGAATAATATTTTTTATTTGTATAAGCATAGATAATGAGTAAAGGGTAAAGACAAAATACCTAATAGTGACACAACTAAGGAAAGTTGGGCTGGAGTAGGAGAGGGGAGTAGAAAGGAGAACTCTGAACTACTATTAATAAAATTATTGAATGTTATTTTATATATTTCACAGAACAGAGTCCTGAAATAGTGTACCTTGAACTTTACTGTGCACCTTGAACTTTACTGTACTTATGAATGGCAGTGTGCTTTTGCTACAATTTATTTAGATTCAGATTTCAGGTTCAGTAGGTGATGTCATTATTGGTGATCAGTGGGACACACTTTGAGATCAGGGAACTAGCAGATTTGAAAATAGATGTATCGTTTTCTCCTTTATACTTACCTAATAATGAACATTTGATTATATAAAATACCATTGAAAATTACTTAAAAGCACATAAAAGTCATAAAAGCATGTAACATATGTAGGAAAAAATGCTAAAGTTTCCAAAAGGTAATATTAAAACATTTCCTTAGGCAATCATCATAGATTTTCTTTGTAGGTAGAATGTTCCTTTAGTGGTTATTTTTCAAAATTTAATTTTTGAAAGTTAATTATTTTAATTAGTGATTACAAACAAATCCCAATATATGACAACTTAGAGGCTATTTTGTAATTACATTATTGTTTGTGGATTAGAGGTATAGGCTCTCCCCCATCAGGTGTTGTTATCACACCACACCACTACCAAAGCTCCCACAGTCCATTATTGGTCTGTGGAGCCCCAAATACCACAACCTCCTCTTACCTAAAACCAAAACATTCAATCATCTTGCCACTAATCAATTTTTTTACCCACTCAAAACATATGAGAAAATTGGGATTTTTCTATTAATCTTTTTATTGAGGTAACAAATGGTTTACAACACTGTGTAAACCACGTGATTTAGAGGGGGTAGGATATCTCACACCTCCTCAGTTGCATGTCCTCATACCACAACTACCACCAAGGTGCCCATAGCCCTTTCCCACAGTCTGTTAATTTTGTTAACTAAATACTACCTGGATCTAGTCATTTCTGAATGGTTATGATTTGATGGGCAAGGAGAGTTTTGCCAATCAGCAATATCTCTTCTTTTGACTTGACAAGTCATAGTTTTTATAATTGATATTCTTTTTTAGGTCTAACCATTGGATATAGTTGTTTACAATGTTATTATGAAGATATAAGGTATTGAGCAGACATTATTAGCTATCAGAACTATAGTTAACTAGATAGGTTAATAATTTATCAATCAGCAGAATGGAGTACACTCATTTATTAATTTGTATGATTCTTTATCATGTTAAAATTCTTTTTATAATTATTCCACTTATCATTTGAACCATGTTTTATAGGGAAAGCAGGCATTATACTTCTATTATAGATAAGGAAATTAAACCTTCTATAAATTAATTTGCAGTCAAGGTCATGTATCTGCTAACAAGGAAATGGTGACTTGTATCTTCCGTCAGAACCAGTGCTCTAATATACCATGTTGACCACTCTGTCATTTAACAATAACACTTAATGCATGTAAAGTATTACATCTTTGTATAAGTGACAGAGGAAGTAAAATACTAGCAAGTGGGGAATGCCTAACATGCACATAAAATAAAATGTTCTAAACCATCAGGGAACAGTATGAGAGAAACTAGTAGAGAAAACAATGTCACAATATTACTAAAGACAATTTCACAATATTTCTCAGATGTCTGCAGACTTTCAGATATGTGGCTCTTTTTTTTCATTTTTATGATAATTGTCTATTTTTATTCATTATTTTTTAAATTTTTTATTGAGGTAACATTGGTTTCCTAAATCCAACATTACTCAATTACATTCTCCTGAATCTTTTTTCTTTCAGAAACTATAATATATGTAATAACATTTCATAATTGATTAATCTTTAATAACTGAAAAGAAAGTTTGGCACTTTCATGAAAATACTGAAGTGCAGAGGGAAATTTTAGAATTTAAAATTTTAAATATAAAGAAATTCTTGGTAATGCCACAAGGAGGCTAACTAGTGAAGTGAGGTGAAGGTAAATGAGGTAAGGTAAATGAAGGTAAATTAAGGTAAATGAGGTCAATGGACCATTGTGTGTGCACTGATAATAGTCCAGGAACAGAAGTTTGAAGGTGGAATGAAGAACAAACCTCTGAGCCAGGATCACACTAGAGACCCTGGAGAACAGTAGATGGCAACAGTGAGATAAGGAAAAAGTCTGATTTCTAGACTAATAAATGTCAATGTAAGGAGGTCACTCGAATAAAGTTAACGCAGTATAAGTGGAAGTAGAGTGACAGTTTCTTCCCTTCCTTAGGATCTGCAGACACAGGTGACAGCAGAAAAGGGACACCTTCACCCTCTTGAAATGGTTATAAAATGGGGTTCTTTCACCTGGGGAGATTCAAGTTCAAGACTCCATTTTTCTTGGAAGTAAAGAGGAAAGGGTTTAACAATATTATGGAATTTTTACGGTGAACGGTACTACCAGTGTGAAAGTATGTAAAAGTAAGAATGTTAATGGCCATTGACAAAGCAAGGTGCCACAGTCTGGCCCCCTGCAGCTGTAAAACTTCAAGGACTGTAACCTAAGATAAACTTCCCCCAGGCGGCAGTAAACCTTCAAGGTCTATACACACCCCGGCAGAGGCAAAAGGCTTCAGGGACACTAAAAGATAACAGCCCTGACCATCTGCTTTACAACCACCCCCCCTTTTGATGTATTGCCAAAATCTGTATAGTTGCTGAATTCCTTTGTATCTGTAACTGCCTTGATAAGCTGCACCAACTCTGTGCTGGGGGTCTCCATTTTAGCCTACTAGACCGCTGAGTTAGGTACATCGGGCTAATTGGGACCCTAGCTCGAGCTAGCAATAAACCACCGCTTTGTGATTGCATCGGATTGACTCTGTCGTTACTGGAACCCGTAACATACTTTAACACCAGGAGATTGGGGCAGGAATGTTTCAGAAGGATAGCAGTGAAGTAACTGAGGAAGAGGAGAGACCTTAGAGTTTTTGAACATTGCTGCTACGTAAGAGATATTAAAATGAAGGAAGTAGTATTGTAGCTGGATTCCCTCCATTTTGCAACAACAAAAATACTACTAGACTAAAAATTAGTAATAAGTGGAATTAAACTCTAACCACCTTTTCCTGTCCCTCTTCAGGACTGTTAACTCAGTAAGTTGCATTCCTTCTCTATGGTAACTGTTAGCTCACTGAATTGCACCCCACATTCCTTCCTTATAATTAACCATTAATTGGCTCCACCTGCAGTTCTGGGAACTTGGAAAATTGATTGTGTTCTGAGAAAACACCCTGTTGGGATGCAAACACCTTGATTCATGACACCCAGACTGCCTGGCACCTCCTTGGAACTGCCCATGTGTCGCCCCACAGGTCCCTCACATTCCTTTGCCTTTATAAAGTCCCAGACTCCCACCATTCAGGGAGTGGCTTCTTTGGGGAGGGGGGGCTGTCCAGCCAGCTCCTGTGATGACCTTCTCAAATAGAATTCCTATTGTAATGACAATTCTCATGATTCAGAGTTTGGCTTTCTGGGTATAAATTAAATAACCAGTTTGGTCCTTTACAGTATTGCAGAGAAGATTTCACAGAGATACATGAAAAGTCACATAAAAATGCAACGATAGAAGTTTTTTCAGACTTTAATTTCTAAGCTTTTGATATGATAAATGAAGTTAAGTAGAAACCCAGAAGACAGCTTATGATGGAATGAGTTCACCAGGAATCTGAAATGACAATATTTGGGTAAGATTTGGAAAATTGAGGAGTGAGAAGTTTATAGATGATGCAAGTATAATTGCAAGCACGTAGAAGGACGAAATGAAAACTGCAAAATAATTCTGATGGGTAAAACAAACCTATAAATCAATGCTTTTTTAAAATCAAAGGTTTTGTAATTGTTGAGAATTAAAAGAAACCTGATGACACAAAAAAGGAGGTGTTCGTCTCGGTATGTGATGTTAGTAGTCTTTGAAAATGAGTAGATGTGTATGAACTGAAGAAATGAGGAAATGGGTGGTGTGTGGTGGGGGTGGGTGAATACAACAAGCAAAACACTGAAGACCATGCAGTAAGGGAGCAATTTGGAGTTGATATTGAAAATGGGAGATTTTCTTATTGAGGAATGCAGAAGCCTGACAGGCTGTCACGCTCTCCCAGGTCTTGAGGGGAAGCTGTTCGTGCCCTTTGCCTTGGCCCCAGTCTGCCCCACCCCAACTAGTTTCCTGGATGGCTTAACTCGCGTGTGTTATTTCGGATCTGGGTGGTCATGTGTTGTCAGTCCAACTACCTCCAGGACTTTCCTCCTCCTTTGCCTGAGGGTCTCGGAGAGGAAAAAAGGAATTGAGTCTTCTTCTGCTCCAACAAGTCACATTCTTTGTTTCTGGCCTCCAGCTTATCTCTAAGCACTCCTCTGAGGAGACAAGGAAGGGCTTTCACAGCAATGTCCTGTCAAGCCTCTAATGCAATCAGATTCTTCCAAATATTATGAGCTGACATTTATTGGGCTCTCTCAATAAACCAAGTACTCAGGCATTGTATAAACACTTTTTAAAATTTTTTTCATGATGACCTCATAAAGCAATTATTGCTATTTTAATTTAATAGATGAGGAAATTAAGATTTCCAATAATTAAATAACTTTCCCAGATAAATACATAAATGCCTAAGCCAGAATTTGAACCAGGTAATTTAAGTCTGGTCCCTCACTCTTAAGCACTGTGTTTTACGTAAAAAATATATATATATGTCATAGATATTTTCTGTCTTAGATGAATCCAACAAATGACTTTATTTTTCAAAATTTTTTAAATCAATGAGAAAAAAAGAATATATTGCCTACTACACAAAGACAATATTGGTAAAATGTGTGGTATGTTTTTAGCTGTTTGTGGGCGTTTGTGTATAGTACAGTTTGTATGTTATTACAAACTGCTTTTTTTTCAGTTTTTGTTATTGCATCATTTTTTCACACTTCTTTTCATAGATTAGTGGTATTTAACAAATATTTTACAAATTTTAAGGAGTTGATCCTGTTGTTTAAAGCTCAAAACCTAAAACAGACAAGTGCCTATAATTCTTTGGTTGGAATATTTCCCCTCCTCATGGAATATGTCCTTTTCATTCCCTGGGTTCTTTTCATGTTCTGTGGGCCACAGATGGAAAAATCACAGTTCTATATAATCTTCCATAATGGCTATATAATTAGATGCCCTGCCGGGGAAATTCCCACATGGCACAGCAGACCTCTCCTGCCTCGACTGCTGCTCCCCTCAGCAGTGTATTTCCGGTGGATCTGCCTGTACTGCTCCCCACTCTGTCTCTGGTGAACCCTCTCACCGCCCCACACCTCTGGCCTACACCCCAGCTTATATGCAAAAATAAATCTTTAAAAAAAAATTTAGTTCCCTAGATTGCAAGGACTCCCCTATCACACAGCCTACAGTTATGCAGGTGTCACCTGGCCCTCCTCACAAAGCACTGGGACTGGGCAAATACCAATCGTTGTTACTGATGCGAATAATAAAGACTTCTCTTGTGTTCAGCTGTTTTGTATCTTCTGCCAGTAACCTGAAAGTGTGTCAGGGTATCTCCATTTTCACAAGTAGGATCCTACAAAATTACTGACACTGAGGTTCTGAGACATTTTAGATTACTTCAGAGCACTCAGAGTACTCAGGGGAATCCTTTTAAGCACACTAAAGTGGCAGATCATTGTAGAGGTATCTTTTAATAAAATTAAAAACTAAACCCCCACTCCTTGCCCAGCAGACAAATTTGGGAGACTTGAATGGGTCAGGGGAAAGCGATGAGGTTGTCATAGGAACCTGGCTACAAAACCGACCACCTTGACCAATCACCGGAAAAACGAGTTTAGCTACAGGAAAGTGGAAGCAGAACCAGGGCACACTGTGTCAAAGGCAGCGCCGGAGGAAAGATATCCCAGCACATAATTGGTACAAACGTACTTGGTATCTCTTGTCTTGCCCCCTGCTCCCTTTCAGAGCATTATAGAAATGCTCCAGGGCAGGATATAAATCTGCCTTTTCTAATCTTCGATGAATTCTTTCACCCTGGGCCTCTGGCTAAAATCCTTATTTTCCCTGCAACAATCTTGTTTAAGGATCATTATTTTGGGAAAATGGAAATAAAGGATATGAAGCAAGGGAAACCGTCAGAAATTAGGTGACTTTTTCTCCGATGAATGATGCTAAAAAGGACATAAACTAGGGAAAAGTAATGAGAGAGATGGGAAAACACAAGATTAAAGGCAGCACCTGACTAGAATGTCAAAGTTCTCTTTCATTGGGAGAATTTCAAATTGGGAAAATATTTCAAATTGGGAAATAATTGTCATAGAAATAATTTCCTTAAGCGTTTTGGAGTATTACTGATAATGTTATACCAAATTAATTACTTGAATAAAGAGGTTCTCAAAATAAATATGATTAAAGAGATTATCAATCTCTTGGCATCTAGAAGCCAATATGGTGAATATGACACTTTAATGAGATTTTTTTAGATACAAAAACCTCTATGGCATTAATCTCTTCTTTAATTTCTAAGATAAAGGTTATAGAGAGTAATATTCCAAACATATTTGATAAAGGAACCCTTTTTATTTCGATCTATCAATTATATTTTCTTCAGAGATTTAGGATACCTTAGTGCAAATAATTAGGAAGAGGTTTTACCACCATGTTCGGCAAGTGCATGTTTTGGGCGTGCTTATGGAAACCAAATCTTGTGAGAGAAAGAGAAGTTTATTATCTGCACAAATAGGTTAGAAAACGTTGCCTCTGAATAATTCAAACAGGGATAACTTTTCTCTTCCTGGAATCAACCAGGTGGGCACTCCAATTGCTTTTTTTTATTTTAATAATTTATTTATTTATATATATTTTACATCATTGCTCATTTTTGTATGATGTTTGCTTTCTTTTCTCAGGTGCAGTCCCCATAGAATTCCCACCACCACTTCACCCGTGCACGATCACCATAGTCCCTTGTGCTCTTCCTGCCCTCGTTTTGATCTCTCTCCCTCCCCTGCAGAATGTCTCTGGTTTATATTTGTCAGTTTATTTTTTTTTAATTTTTTTTCAATTGTTATTAATGTCTTTTACATTTTGTATTCCCCTTGGGTAGCGCACCACCAATTCACCCGTGATCCATCTCCATGGTCCCTTGTGTTCTTTTCTAGGCACTCCAATTGCTTTTAAGGAACCAACATACAAGTCAAATTGTGTAGCTTTCAGTAAATCCTAATTGCCCTGCTGTGAGTTAATAGCTGGAGGACCTACCTCTTTGTTTTCCAGCATTCTGAAACCCTAGAACAGTCTGTTTTAGCTATTTGTTCCCTGTCTTCTGAGGTTCCGGTCTGGTAACAGCCTTGTTTGTATAGCTCAGATTTACCCCCCACCCCCAAAAAAAGTATTTCTTCAGTTAATCTATTGATGGTACTTAGGTTGATTCCAGGTCTTGACTATTCTTAACGGTGCTGCAATGAATTTGGAAGTGCATATATCCCTTCAAAATAGTGTTTTTATATTCTTCAGCTAAATATCCTCAAGTGGGATAACTGGATGGTAAGGGGCTTCTATTTTAAAATTTTTGAAGACTCTCCATACTGGTTTCCTTAAAATATGCACCAATTTACAATTTCTCCAACATTGTTTGGTTATTACACATCATCCTCTCTGGCTACTACAAATAGCACACATAGTTCTCTTTATTTTTTTATAGTCAAATTTTGAGCCTTTAGTGGTTTGTTTTTATAATTTCCAGCTCATCAAATAATGTCCCACTGGCTATTGTGAAATAAAATGATGAATCTCCCATGAAAGAATAAGTTTTAGCTAAAAAATTGAAGTATGCCAAGATATAGAATATTTTTTGCCTCTGTCATTATCAAAATGTGGCACAGAACACAGAGCAAGGACTTTCTGAGCTTGAGAGAAATATGTAGAACTTTTACTTTCCAGAATCTGGCTTAGTTGAGAAGCTATATTATCTCATAGGTGGCAGAAATTTAATTCTATGGTAATAAAACTAAAATAATTATTGGTTATTAGAGGTTAATTATTTTACATGTACATTCAATCAAGACATTATTGTTCAATTAATGGAAAAATGTGAATAGAAAACCACTGACCATATTTAGGTTATAATCATTGAGAACAGAAGGTTAAAAAAAAATTATAATAAAACTGACTACTTTTAGAAGTCCCAGTGTTCATACTGGGACCCTTAGTTGAATGTTTAGGAACATATTCTCACTGTAACAGTCTATCAGTAATAGAATTTTATATATTATTGCAGCAATAAAATTAAAGTATATTCGTATTATATGACAAAAAATGTTTTAAGTCAAAAGGAGCAGACTAGAAATTATGTATCCAATCTATAAAATGTTCTTTAACTTTAAAAGTTTTCTGGCAAATATAATAGAGATGATTCAGATCATCCCTACAGAATATTACAGAAGTAATATTCATAAATCAAACAATGCAGAACATTGTGGATTGATGATATTTTTCTTAGAATGAACTCTGTGACCTACCAGAGGCACCTGGAAATTAGATTCATGATGCCAAGTTTTATAACCAGAGGAAATTCAGACTCTCTACAATTAAAATTGTGAGTTCATTAAGTGAAAAAATGTGTAATTTAAAAATGACTTTCTAATTCCTTGAAATTGGGAAATCCTGTGAAAACCAAGAGACCAAATGCATACACATCTAGGCTTACTAGCAGTTCTTTAATATGATCTTCTTTATATAAAACTCAAAGAAAATATATTAACTTAATGTTATATATAGATAATTCATTATTTTATATATACTCTTGCTGGAAGACAATGTAGCAATACTTCAATAGTTTTTCATATTATCCCAATGTTTCCATAGTGTTGCGTGTTTTTCACTAAAGCAACGGCAGAGGCTTCATTACATCTTCAGATGGTGACAATATGAAGCACAAGTTGTTGGCACATACCTCGGAAGGAAAAACTAGAGAACTTAATCCTGACTGTATCATCACGTGTATTATACTAAATGTAAAGAAAGTATTTTCTACTGCAATATTAGATGTCATAAGCAAGTGATCTCAAAAAACCAGAGCCCTAAGTGGGGGAGGCACTTAAAATTATAAGTAGAAGTATGGACATACACTTGTGTCTCAGTCCATTTATTATCTGGTTAAGTAGATAGCCAGTAGATCACACAGAACTATTCTGAGGAAACCAGAAAGTCCTGCTGAGAAGCAGTGATAGAACAGCTAAAAACATCCTCATCTTGGATAATTTTCTGAAAACCTCTGGAAAAAGAAAAGCATGTGGTCAGAGAAAAATTAACTAGACACTTAAACACACTAATTTAGTGTGTTTCGAAAGTTAAGGCATGAATTTTCCTTTTCTTTTTAATTTCTATTCAAGTCTCTTAGGTTCGCTACTTAGAGATAGTCTTGGGAAGTAAAATAACTGACTGAATCCTCCAGTCTACTGGGACAATGATGAATTCGGCAATAAGTGCAAAGAGAGAATATTACACTAATTTTTAAACAATACATAGAACATGAAGTCTCAAAGTCGGAGCTAGGGCAATAGTATGGGCATGCAGTTACATGTGATGCTGTGGATGAATAGCTGCTGCTGGTGGTTTGGACACAATGCACACAACCTCCTCTTCTAGATTAGCAACTGGACCTTTGCATCTTGCTTATTTCATTTTCTGAAGTTTCCATTTTATTGCACATTTGACACCTGTTCAATTATAATCAAACTTATGATTAAATGTTCTCATAGTGAAAAAGTTTTCACTCCAATTCCCCTAATACTCTTCTTAACACACCCTGTGTTTATGTCCAGCCAAAGATTGCAAATTGGGGCATGCAAACCATAACAAAATACAGTCTAGTCAGTGGAGGGTTTGGGGTAGGCTGTATTTATCAGCAGGAAGTACAAAGAGAAGACAGTTCAGTTAGTCTATTTACATTAAAAAAAATTTAAATACACTGAAGACCAGCCTTGAAAATTCCACAAGTTGACAAAACATGTAAACAAAGTGCAATTTAGGCCAGAGCAATCCTACCTGAGGCACTTTTCTAGTCACCCCTCTGGAATCCCTGTGTAACACTTTAACCAATCTCTCAGTTTTTATCAGTCCTTAAGGTTGGTTTTCCTGAAGGCACATGGGTGAGATTTTCCATTATAGATTAAAATTCTTTCCTAACCAACTGCCTTTGTGACTCTCTTCCCATAACAGCTGAAATATATTTATGTGGAAGAGGAATTTAATATGCTATGGAATAAAATAGACCTTACCAATATTAAGTTCTCATATACTGGTATAATCAAGCAAGATAGAGAAGCTATCTGTAATACAAAAACACAGTTCAAATATTTCTTTATTCCTTGGTCACTTACAACAACTTGTTTAGTTTTGTAAAATCCTAGAAAATACTTGACTACTTGGGTTTAGGTTAAAGAGGTGTTGAACTGTTGTGCAAAATGACGTAATAGAGGATTTGTTAAGGGTGAAGAAAATATATGCTTATTAGTTGATTTGGGAAGTCCACTAGATCCTTTGAGGCAGGATATGGTGCCTTGAATCGAAATAAACATGACAGTTATGATAACACTGATTTCTTAAGAGGCAAACTATGGCATATGACAGTAGGTTGGGACCATTAATTACTGTGTCCTGTAAAAGTTATTTAAAGTTTAACTAAGGACTTTAGGGGTAAATACAGTGACTCAGTTTCAGTGTTTGATTTATTTTGTCCTCTCTTTTACACTGTAATTCCTTTTTGACATCATTAAATGGAGAGGAATTCTGACAAACTAAACACACTTGTGTAAATGATATTGTGGGGAATGAAAGAAGGCCTGTGTTCATGCGTGATTAAAAAAAAATAAAGAAGAATTCTTGAAGAAGTTCTGATGCAATCAAAAGGGGTGATGCCAGAAGCAAACATTCAGAATTAAGATTTAAAAATGTTTACAAATCTCTTAGCAATATTTTAGAGGAGTTTTCAATTTCCTATGTTCACAAAAGATGAATTTTAAGTTGTCTCATAGGGTATTCACAGAAAAAAAAATCACTAAAATATGAAGAAACATTTCACTCAGTGCTTTGGGAAATTAAATTTTATGAATTCGAGTAGATAATTCCTACAGTTATTATAATGATGGCAGGAAGTAAATATATGTGAAAAAATCTATAGGTGCTCAAAACATTAAATATTATTTCTCATTCTACCTCTTCTCTTGAAAATTCTCTATCATCAGCCACCAAACCCTTTCTACTTGCTTCAGTTAAAAGTAATTGATACCGGGCAAATGGGGCTTCAAAATTGCCAAAGGCAGTGCCCCGTTGCTTACCGGTCACTATCTTGGTTCTGCACCCATGCACACAGTTCAGGCTTAGGGAAAAATAACAATGGGATTTATTTAACAAACAGGGAAAAAGCAAAGAATTACTGAAGTCAACACATGACCGTTTACCTTACCTAAAGCAATGTCCAGTCCTTTAAGTCCCAGAAAAGTAACAAAGGTGGCGTCTTCCCGGCACTGCTGACATGGAGCTCTTCTTCCAAACAATAGGCCACGTTTCCAAAATGGTGTCTTTCTTCTGCAAACGTGCAACAATCAGACTGTAGGCCAGGTTCCAACTCATGAGGACGACACAGAACACAACTGGAGTTGCTCCCGGAGCTGCCATGGTGCCCCAGCACAGCACCAGGCCAACAACACTGCAAACAGCAACTACATCGTCCAGACGACCCAACAGACTATACTCATGCATTTTAGGAAGGCGTCTGCTTCGGGCCTCTGCCTTCTTCCTTTGACTGCAGTAAAAACAAAACTGGGAGCATTTTCCGTCACTCGGCTACTTGCAAAGCCTCCAAAGTCACTGGTCCCAAAGTCACTGAACATTCCAAAAATGCTCAATCTATATCCTGGCAGCTCAAAACTTCTGGCATCTGATTTCCAAACTGTCATACTTGGCAGCTACATTTTCTGCTGCTGATTCCTCTATTCCTACATCATGGCAATTGCTTCCTCTATTCCTTCAGCATGGCGACTGCCTCTTCCATTCCTACATCATGGCGACTGAATTCCCCTTCTCCTTCAGTCCCTTTCACTTCTCATCAGAATCTACACCCCAAACTGCAAACTTAGCATTTTCCCTGGGGCTATTCATTCTCATCAGCAAACCCCCTCTGGGGGGCACCACCTTTACTGGACTTTGGACTCAGCCTGGTTACATAATGAATGCTTAATTTAATTTTCATATACATTGGACTTCCATTAATGGAGGTAAGGTATTAAGGTGTAATGTGTATGATGATTTATTGTGTACTTTGTCTCCTTTTATACTCCTTCCTTTTTTCCCTCCTTCTTTGTTTTCTTCCATCCTTCTCCCCTGCTTTCCTTCCTTCCTTTGTTTAAATTCGTCTCTCTTTTTTACTTTCTCTCAAAGGTTATGCATTTTTATTAATTCTTGTAGTCCTCATAGTATGTTTCATCTAACGAGGATGCAATATTTTATATAGATATGGGAATAAAAACATTAAAAACAGATGCTTGGATTTCTTGGTTTGCGATCTACTATGATTTTGCGCCTCAGAGTTAACAACTTCTAACTAATAACTATGGATATGAGCTTATGTGTCAGAAGCGAATGTGATAATATGCACAAATAATAATTATCCATATTTTTGTCCAATGCATTTCATTTCTATCAACCATAATCATCCAGTGATTTAATCACTCAATAATGAATATCCTAAAACTCAGTATATGTGCTAACCAAGGAGGAGAAGGCAGAGAAATAAGGTAAGAAGTAATGCAAAGAAAAAATAGGAAGAAAGGAAGAATAGTGTATAACAGTGTTTTAAAGTTCTGGACAAGTTTATATGAAAATAATTTCATTACTTTGTTATGAAAAGTGGAAATGCATTGATGAAACCTGCTGTAAATTCATTAGAATTTGAATTGAGCTCTTGGTCAAAAGTTTCTTAGTCAAGATTAGGTTTTAGGATAGTATATAAATAGGAATGTCCTTTAGTATTTATCTAAAACCGAACAAACATCCAAATGTATGACCTTCATCCTAAAATGAAAAAAAAAAAGTAACAAAAGTGATAACCTTTTACAAGTATGACTCCATGAGCTCACATCTTTATTTCAGGAAACGTTGTTTACATTGATGTTAGAAAGGACTAATTTTACACAAACATTTTTATAAATCAATTGGTAGGAAAGAAAATTCCTAGGTCACTATGGGGCATGCATTTGCCCTCACAGCAAGGCCTTTGCTGACTTTTTAGTCCTTAACCATTTTACCATACTGATCCCCACAGCCTGCTTTGTTCTATCATTTTTTAAAAGATTTATTTATTTATGCATATAAGTAGGGGTGTAGGCCAGAGGTGTGGAGTGGTGAGAGGATTCACTAGAGACAGAGTGGGAAGCAGAACAGGTGGATCGACTGAAGTACACTGCTGAGGGGAGCAGGGGGTGATACAGGAGAGGTCTGCTGCATCATGTGGGCATCTCCCTGGCTGGGGATCGAACTCGTGCTGCAGTGGCTACAGATAGCTTCATAGGCTGACTTAACCCGTTACATCAACAGGGAGGCCCCTGTTCTTTTATTTTTGATAAAATGTGTCATCTTCTAACCTAATGTGTAATTTTTACTATGTCTATTAAAAGTTTATATTCTGTTTTCATTCCTTTAGATGTATTATAGTATATATGCATATGCCAGTGTTGTCCACTAATATACTCTCCTAATTCCTATGAAAGTGACTGACTCACAATATTTGACCAGTAAGTAGATATTCAAAAGTTAAACGTTACTAAATAGTAGAGCTTTTTAAATAAAGGTTATTGATTATATTGATATGCTATGATTTTAAAAGATATTCTTATTTTAAAAAGTCAAGTTATTTTTCCTTCTGATTTCTACTACCTCCACTGATTTAAAGTTAATGTCTAGGTATTTAGAAGTTCAGGAGTACATTAATTGCTTCATGCTTGATAAACATAATGAAATTGTAGATATTTCTTTATAAAATTATGTTTTATAAAAATGGACTAAAATAGAAAAATCAGTTTGTTTTTCATAAATTTGAAATAATAAAAGTGTTAAAATGGTTCACTGGGAAATTAAGATGTCACAGATAATTTTTGGGAAAATAAATACAAAGCACTTCCTAGAAATGTTCTGAACTCACTGGCAGCTATTTGAAGGTAGACTTAGAAACAGGAAATTCTTCACTAAGTCTACTTCAGTGACACAGGTCTCCACAGTCAGTATCTTTCTTATCCAAATATAAATGTAAATAGAGTTTTCTATTATACAGATTAACTATGTGTGCATCTGAAAGGTGACAATCATTATTTCACACATGTTCTTTAACTTTGCCATCCCAAAACATAAGGAGGAAAGGACTAGAAAATTACCAAATCAAGTTGAATAGGATTTGGCTCAAAAGTTCTGCAAATATTATTACTAGTTCTCACAGTTAAAACATAATTTGGTACACTTTATTAATACTTTTCCTTCTTAGTTTTTGAAGGCAGAAAAATATTTATACTCAATTCATTATTATTTGGAAAAGATATAGAGGTGCAGAAAAAGTTATAACAAATAATGATAATTCTATTTTGTTTCATATTAAGAAGGACATGAATCAATTGTTTCAGATAATGAGAAAAGACTTTTATTTCAAAAATGTAATTTTGAAAGCAAAATTACACTTTAATATCCATAAAACAAAGATAATTGTGAAATATGATCACAAACAAAATTGTTAAGGTAATAGAGATTTCAATTAGAGTCACTCAAAGTAATTGTCAGATGTAGTAGCATCTTCTGATGTCTTCAATACTACTGGGGAAAATAAAAATAATTAACATTATTCTGTTTACATTCGATAAGATGAATAACTATTACTCATTGGATTAATATGGTTAACTCTTCATTTTGTGTAATAGGGTACAGAAGTCAATGATAATTTCTATTTATTCAGGTACCAATAAACAAATATTTAATTCTTTGCTTAGTAATACTAGAATTCAATAATATTGAAGAAAAGAAGTAGAATAAAAGAAAGACCATGATACAGTGAAATCTGTGTTTCTTGCTACATATCTTCCTTACTGATGTTTGATGAGGTAGTTAGTCGCATTTTTTCACTGTTAATCTGAATTCACTGCTGTTTCCTCTCAATAAATATCCATTTTTCTTCCTAAAAGAAATAGATTTTAAGCACAACCTTATGTATATAGTCTTTATTTCTTTTTTTTTTTTGTATTGTCAAACTAAGTTTACATAACCATTCTTTATCAATTCTTTTTCCCCAGTGTGGGGTGTACTGGGGTGACTTTATTTGAGAGTTTTTTTTGAGGTCAACAAATTTTATTTCATCATATTTCATATCCTACAAATATATGGCCCACAATCTCAGCTTGGTCCTTTGAATTATTATTTCCAGCATTCCCCTATTTTGTTCTGGTTTTGTTTGCCACATGTCTATTTTAGACCTTCCCCAGGATCTTCCATTCTTATATCAAGCCTAAGAGGCCATAGATAATCCTCATTTCATTCCACAGCTGTAGGCAAACACTGAATGTCAATCTTGTTCTGTTCTCCATGGGTGATCACCAGTGAGTTACACCTGATAACTAATGAATGGCTCAATACATTTTCAACAGAGATTTATTGAATGTTCTTAAGAGAATAGCTGTCAAACAACTTTCTGTGTAGCCAGAGGAGAGAACAAAAGAAACAAAAGTCCTCCTTTAGTTGGGAGTGGCAGATGAGAAGTTAACAAATAATGCCTACTACAGGTAGTGATAAATGCTCTGAAAGAAGCAAAAGATAGGGAGGGCAAGGGCACACAGACCATTTTAAACAACTTGGTAGAATGACATGAAGAAAAGATGTAATAAGTACAGAAGTGATCATGGAGGAAGAAAATTGCAAACACATGGAACAGAAAAGTTCAAAATGATCACAAAATATATTGCTTGTTAAGTTTGGGGAAACTTCAACAATAGCCTGAATAGAGAAGAAGGCAAGAAGTAGATATAGGGAAATTGAGTTGCAGAGAAATATATATCTGGATAAACAGAGCTCTGCAGGTCAAGGTTAGACTTTAATTTGAGATGGAATCATTGGAAGAGGACATGAAATTACTGAAATTTGGGAAGAGAGGTAAGGAATCAAGTAAAGTTATCCTTACTCTTACCTTAAAAATACTTCCAGGCACTTGATCTTTTCACATCCTTTCATATTCTCTGTTCACAAACAATTTTAGTGATCCTCTGGCTTAAGGAACTTGACTTACTAAAATTTCCATCCTCAGAAGTCCTTACATTTTACTTGAACAACTGACCTATTGAGGGCATGGGATTCTATAGATGAAAGAAGTTCCTTATGTTTTCTAAGGGAGAGCACAGCACTGCCTGCCAAATCTGTGCATATATTTGATCATGAGTGCCTCACACGTTCCCTTCTATAGCAGTCATTAATTTACTTTTTTTAAAAAGGTTTTTGGAAATGGGTATCTTATTTTTTTTAAGATATTTATTTATGCACACAAGCTGCGGTACAGGCCAGAGGCATGGGGTGGCGAGAGGGTTCACCAGAGATAGAGTGGGGAGCTGAAGAGGCAGACCGACAGAAATACACTGCTGAGGGGAGCAGCGGGTGAGGCAGGAGAGGTCTGCTGTGCCATGTGGGAATCTCCCTGGCCGGGCGTCGAACTCGTGTCACCGCTGCTGACAGCTCCACAGCGCAATGCCTAACTGCTGCGCCACCAGGGAGGCCCTCATTAATTTTCTTAAAGTCTCTAACCTCATCTCATTAGTCAAGCCCAGAATAAAGAATTTGTATGAAAAATAGAGTACTTTTCACATATTTGAGTCCTACACCCACATCTCCCTTACTTTGCTACTGATTAATCTATTTTTGATCGGATTTTTAGCTCTCTCCTTTAATATTAAAAGGTCTGGTGATGCACATATTTTCTAAACGTCTTTATCTCTTTGTTTTGATTTAACTTCATCCTTCATCTTTAGAGAATTTTTAAATTAAGATGATCTTTGCTATGAAGATTATGACATAAACTTACAATACTTAATGTTTATGTAATGAACAACTTCTGTTTGCAATGGATTTATATAATTTGCATTTATCCAGTCCAACTACTATTATAATACCTTAGATAAAAGAAAATTGTAGGTTAAAAAGATTAAACAACCCCAATATCATTTTAATATTTGTTCATGTTAATTTAGTTCTTTCTCAAAATGATCTCCTTGGCTACCACATCACAAATTTCCTGAAAAAAATTCTCTTTTCTGCTATTTTATTTTTCCTTCCAGGATATTTTCATGGGCTTCTCTGTTCTCTCACACTAATTACATTGGAGGTAGCTAGGGGTTCTGTCCTCAGCCTACTTTCTTTCAGACTCGATCTAGTTTTTCATATGTGATCGCTTCGATTTTCAGTATTTTGATAAGAATCAACAACTAATTTCTTCTAAATCTTCAACTCCAGTCTGGAATCTTTTCTTAATTTATATTCAGATATTCAACCCTTTTCTGACTCTTCTATTTGCAATTGGCTTTGATCTTGCATTTTCACAAAATACAGGGTACATTTGTTGCTAAGGTTTCTAGAGAAAATACTGTAGCCTGAGCAGCGAAATCAACAGACATGTATTTCTGGAGCCCGGGGAGAATGACAGATGGCTAAGTTCATGTTGTGGACCCTTTTCCTGTCTTGCAGATGACTTCCTTGAGTATCTTCAATGGCAGAAATGTGAAACTATAGTTTCTCTGTAAGGGCACCAATCTCACCATGGGGATTATAGCCTCAAGACCTCATGTAACCTAATAATCTCCCAAAGGATCCACCTCCTATTACAACACATTGGAGAATAGGGCTTCCACAATGAATTTGGGGGAAGACAATAATTCAGTCTATAATAAAAAGTCAACCCATTAAGTTCCTCAATACTTAGGAGGATTTATGCCATCTAGTAGCAGTCATATGTTTGATAGTTGCAGGAATTTTCATTTTTTAATTCAAGCAGGAAATTAAAGTGACTTTTCAGTTAAAAAATTGTCAAGACTTTTGTCACAGAGTGTAAGCAATGTTTCTGTTGTAGGAGAAATGAAGGAATAACAGTAGGAAGAGGAGTTGGAGGAGAGGGAGGAAGAAAAACAGGTAGAGGAGGAAAAGAAAGGAAAGGGAAACCCAGCATAAATATCACCATCAATATGAATTAAAGACTGCATCTTTATGCCACTATATTATTAATTTGAATTGGTATAATTTTTATTGAAGTAATATTTATATACCATACTGTATATGATTTAAAGTTATAGGTTCAGGCTAGGACTTCCAGTATTATATTGAAAAGGAATGGTGAGAGTGGACATTCTTGCCTTGTTCCTGAACTTAGGGGAAAGGCTTTCAGTTTTTCACCATTGAGGATAATATTGGCTGTGGGTTTGTCATATGTAGCTTTTATTATGTTATGTTCCTTCTATCCTGAGGATTTCAAGGGCCTTCATCATAAATGGATATTGAACTTTGTCGAATGCTTTCTTAGCATCTATTGATATGATCATGTGGTTTTTCTTTTTCTTTTTGTTGATGTGTTGTTTTACATTAATTGATTTTTGGATGTTGAACCATCTTTGTGTCCCTGGAATAAATCTCAGTTGGTCATGGTGTATTATCTTTTTGATGCATTGTTGGATTCAGTTGACTAAAATTTTGTTGAGGATTTTTGCATCAGTATTAGAGAGATTGGTCTGTCATTTTCTTCTTCTGTGTGTTGTCCTTGTTTGGTTTTGGTATTAGTGTAATGTTGGCTTCATACATTGTATTTGGTAGTATTCCTTCCACTCAATTTTTTGAAAGTGTTTGTATAAGATAGGGACTAGTTAGTTTCTGAACGTTTGGTAGAATTCGTTTATGAAACAGTCTTTTCCTAGGCTTTTGTTTTTTGGGAGGGTTTTGATTACTGTTTCAATTTCACTGCTTGTAATTGGTCTGTTTAGGTGTCCTATATCTTCTTTCTTTAGTTTTGGATGATTGTATAATTCTAGGAATTTGTTCATCTCTTTTAACTTGTTTACATATAAATGTTCATAATAATCTCTGATTATTCTTTTGATTTCTTCTGTGTCTGTTGTAATTTCTCTTCTTTCATTTATGATCCTATTTACTTGTATATTTTCTCTCATTTTTTTCTTTGTGAGCCTGGCTAGAGCTTTATCTATTTTGTTCATTTTTTCAAAGAACCAATTTTTTTTGTTGTTGATCTTTGGATTTAAAAAAAAATTCTGTTCCATTTATTTATGCTTTATTTTTTTTTAAAGATTTTATTTATTTATACATACAAGCTGGGGTACAGGCCAGAGGCGTGGGGCAGCGAGAGGGTTCACCAGGGACAGAGTGGGGAGCAGAACAGGCAGATCAGAAATACACTGCTGAGGGGAGCATCGGGGGAGGCAGGAGAGGTCTTCTGCACCATGTGGGATTCTCCCCGGCTGGGCGTCGAACTTGCATCGCTGCTGCCGACAGCTCCACAGCTCCACAGCTTAACCGCTGTGCCACCAGGGAGGCCCTATTTATGCTTTATTTTTTATTATTTCCTTTCTTATACTGGCTTTTGGCTTTTTTGTTTTTGTTTTGTTTTTGTTCACTTTCTAGTTCTTTGAGGTGGGAGATTAGGTTGTTTCTTTGAGTTCCTTCTTGTTTCTTGAAGTGAGCTTGAAAAGACAATAAGACAAAAAAAAAGACATACAAGGAGTCCAAATAGGGAACAAAGAAGTAAAATTATCACTATTTACAGATGATATGATAATATAATTACAGAATCCAAAAAATTCCACAGAAAAACTAATCAAAATTATATGCCGGTGTAGTAGAGTAGCAGGATAAAATATCAACACACTAAAGTCAGGTGCCTTCCTATATGCAAACAATCCATCTGCAGAAGAAAATTAAGAAAACTATCCCCTTTATAATTGAAATAAAAAATATCAAATACTTGGGAATAAAGCTAACAAAAGAGGTGAAGGACCTATACAAAGAAAACTATAAGACACTATTAAAAGAAACAGAAGAAAACAAAGAAATGGAAAGACATCACCTGCTCATGGATTGGACAAATTAACATTATCAAATGGCCATCCTACCAAAAGCAATTTACAGACTCAATGCTACTCCAATAAAAATTTCAATGACATTCTTCGAAGAAATAAAGCAAATAATGATGAAATTCATATATAGAACAACAAAAAACTTTGAATAGCTAAAGCTCTCCTGACTAAAAATAAGGAGAATGGAGGTATTACACACCCTGATTTCAAACTATACTACAAAACTGTAATAATTAAAACAGTATGATACTGGAAAAAAACAGACACACAAACCAATGGAATTGAATAGAAAGTCCAGAAATAAATCCACACATTTATGGACAACTAATCTTTGACAAAGGAGCAAAGAATATACAATGGAACAAGGACAGTTTATTCAATAAATGGTACAGGGAAAACTGGACTGCTACTTGCAAAAAAAAAAAAAAATGAAGCTAGACTACTACCTCACACCATGCACAAAAAAACAACTCAAAATGGGTAAAATACTTGAATCTAAGAACTGAAACAATAAAATATATAGAATAAAATATAGGCAAAATACTACATGACATACATCTCAGTAACATCTTTAAAGAACCATCCCCCAAAGTGAAGGAAAAGATAAACAATTGGGATTATATCAAACTAAGAAGCTTCTGTCCAGCAAGAAACATTAACAAAAACAAAAAGAATACCCTATTGATTGGGAGAAAATTTTTGCACTCCAAACAAATGATAAGGGACCGATCACAAGATATACAAATAAATCATATGACTCAATGAAAACAGAGTAAATAATCTAGTCAAAGAATGGCAGAAGAGCTAAAAAGACATTTATCCAAAGAGGAAATGTAAATGGCCAAAAGGTATATGAAAAAAATGTTCAACATCACTTATAATCAGGGAAATGCAAATCAAAATCAAAATGAGATACCACCTTACACCAGTGAGAATGGCACACATTAAGAAACCAGGAAAAAACAAATGTTGGTGAGGATGGAGGTGGAGAAAAAGGAACTCTCTTACACTGCTGGTGGGAATGCAAACCGGTCCAACCACTATGGAAAGCTGTGTGAAGTTTCCTCAAACTACTAAAAATGGAGCTACCATTTGAGGCAGCTTCCAGTCCTAGGAATCTACCCAAGGGACACAAAAACATTAATTCATAAAGGTACTTGCATTCCTATGTTTACTGCAGCACTATTTACAATAGTCAAAATATGGAAACAACCCAAATTACCCAAAATAGATGACTGGATCAAGAAGATGTGGTACATATACACAATGGAATACTATTCAGCAATTAAAAAAGATAAACTCAAGGATTCGCGGCAACATGGATGGAGCTAGAAGGGATCACGCTCAGTGAAATTAGTCAGAGAGAAAAAGAGAAATATCAAATGGTTTCAGTTATATGAGGAATATAAGGGAACCAAATAAGGGATCAGGAGGAAAAAATAAGAATAACAACCATAATCATCATCATCATCATCATCATCATCATCATCATCAAAGATAGCATGCAACCAAAAATAAGAGACATTGTACAAGGGAGGGGGAAGAAAAGGGGTCAAAATGGGGGAACAAAGAGCACAAGGGACTATAGTGATGGTTCACGGGTGAATTGCTGGTGGGAATTTTCTGGGGAATACACAGTAATGTAAAAGATATAAATAAAAAAAATAAATAAAAAATTAAGGTTATAGTTTCACACTTATTCAGGGGTATGTTGACACACTTGACCTGCAATCAAAGCACAAATCATTCTCCAAAATAATCCATTTGTTTTGGTTAATGTCTCAGCAAAAGAGACATTAACCAAAACAAACAGTCACCCTACTAATAGGGAGAGAATCTTTGCACACAATACAATTGATAAAGGACTGATAACAAGAATCTACAAGGAGCTAACACAACTCAACAAAAACAAAGTCAACAATCCAATCAAAAAATGGGCAGAAGAGCTAAAAAGACACATCTCCAAAGAAGAAAAGCAAATATCCAAAAGGTACATGAAAAAATGTTCAACATCTCTTATAATCAGGGAAATGCAAATCAAAACCACAATGAGATACCACCTCACACCAGTGAGAATGGCACACATTAAAAAAAGAGGAAATAACAAATGCTGGGGAGGATGTGGAGAAAAAGGAACTCTTCTACACTGCTGATGGAATGCAAATTGGTCCAGCCATTATGGAAAGCAGTATGGTGGTTCATCAAACTGCTAAAAATGGAGTTTCCGTGTGACCTGGCAATACCACTTTTGGGAATCTACCCGAAGGACACAAAAACACTAATCCAAAAGGATACATGCACCCGTATGTTTATTGCCACACTGTTTAAAATAGCTAAGGTATGGAAACAACCCAGATGCCCCAAAATACATGACTGGATCAAGATGTGGTACATATACACAATGGAATACTATTCAACATTCAAAAAAGATAAACACATGCAATTCGCAGCAACATGGATGGCGTTAGAAGGGATCATCCTCAGCAAAATAAGCCAGAAAGAAAGAGAAAAATATCGAATGGTTTCACTTATTACAGGAATCTAGAAAAACCAAATAAGAGAGATATTTATCGAGGGAAGGGGAGGACAAGGGTTCAAAATGGGGGAGAGGGAAGCACAAAGGACTGTGGTGATGGTTCATGGGTGAATCTGTGGTGGGTAACCCATAGGGAATACACTATAATGTAAAAGATACAAATAATAATAAACATATATTTAAAAAAATAATCCATTTGGCTTCCCACCATTATAATGTCAGAGGTAAAATACAGCACTATCTGTTTAGTGACTTTTCCTTGGCAGTAAAGGATATGGCTTTTTCAAGCACTATAATGGTTGTATAGAGAGGATTAGATATCTGTTTTACTTAATTATAAAACATCAGGATATGTTCTGGCCCATCGATCTTCTAAAATAACCTACATTTCCTGAAGGATGACAACATAACTAAAACCAAAAGTCTTCCCTATGTTTAGAGTCTGCTGCCCTTGTTTCCTGCTGTCACATGTTATTCCTTTACTTCCTGCCCCATCAAAGCAGAAAATGATGAGTGGAATAATGTTTGTATTTTGGTACCGAACCTAAAATATGACTGAGTTCGTGTAATTGTAAGTTTTAAATGTGTATAGTAAATCTACTAATTTTTGTTACCTGACAGTTTTGTTTGCTGGTCTTGTAATTTGTTAGTGTCTCTGGAAATTTTTGTTCACTTAGTTATGAATGTGAGAGTCCATTGGGACAGTGCCACATAGTGGAGGTTATATGATTTAGTGAAGACGTCAGTAAGGGTAGAATAGGGGAAAATTAAGAAGGAAAGGAGAGAAAGAAAGAAAGCAAGAGAAAAAATTATTGAACATTTCCAAAAGGAACAAAGCAGTTTTTATTGTTAAAATGCACATTTATTTCAGTTCTTACTAAATCACATGTATCTTTTTTTCCATTTTGACTATATTGGAGATTGGATTTTTTTTTTCATTTGAGAAGAGGTTATACATCTATGAGACTCAGAAATCAATGAGAAGAGAATAATAATTATTTTACTACATTTGACTTTAATTCTTGCTTTCAAAAAATATTTATATTGTTTTGTAAAATACCTAGAAAAAACACTTTCTAATAGGATATTCAAACAGAACATGGATGATTGATCTAGTAAATATTTTTATAAAACACCTGATGCAAAATTGAATTATAAGTTCTATGTATGAGATCAAGTATATAGGCAAATGGCACATTTATGAGTTTATTTTGTTGTTTCTCAAGCTTTTGCTAGACAAATAATCACTTGGAGAGATAGTTAAAGTGCTATCCCAAATGCACTCCCAAGATACAGACTCACCATGCCTGCATGAGGACCTATGGATCTGCATTGCCATCAAGCTCCCAGGTGATGGTGATTCTGATGCCCCCAGCTGCACATTTTGAAGAGCAAAAAACTAGGCCATGTAATTCATTTAAACTTGAAAAATGACTTGCCGTTCAGTGATGAATACATTGAATTATACACACAATTGAAAAGAGGAAATTTTTTTTTATTCTAATTATTCCTAGGGAGCTAGTCATAATAATTTCTCTGTTAGCATTGTATAACCAGTTTAACAAGACTTCCACTGCAAAAAAAACGAACTGCAAAGACTCAAAAGAATTAAATTAGTGTCAAAACATATGCATGGTATTCCTCTGTGAGATACACAGTGCTGAGCTGTATGGTCATTTGAGGAGCACTCTGCGCGCCTTGGTGGTGGGCTGGTTTATAATACACATCTGAAGAGACATAATCGTGTATCTGAATCACATACAAGATTGTAAAGCAAGGTTACCTCAATAAAAAAAGGAGAAAGATTAAAATAAGCAAGATTCTATTATATAATATGAAAAGGATGAATGGATTTTTTTTTACAAATATTTGGCTATACTTTGAGACTTAAAATATCGTCCGGTCATTAAATTAAAAATGCACTTTAATCGAAGGAATCATTTGAAATAAAAGATGATTCTAATTTTATTGTGTAAGACATTTTCATTTTAGACAACATGTAGAATGTTAATTCTAAGGCATAATTTTGGGCACAGAGTTCTTCTATGTTGGACATGTATTTGTTGAAATAGGGTAGATTGTTTTCTAGGGAGACAAATGTACCATTTCAGTTCAAGTCACACTTGGTTTACTCTTGCATACCTTCCCCTTTGTCTTATGAACACATGTTTAGACTAGCTAGGATTAGCACTGGCTGGATCCATTTTATTCCTGGGCACTCTGCTTCATAAGCTCCTATTGCAAAATCACACTATGAGACTTATTTCTAGCATCTGCAAAGACAGACTTTGGGCAGTTATTTCATTTACATAATATGTTTGCAGAATTCAATGATTTAGAAAAACAAGCGGAGGATTTCAGTGTGTTTAAATACCCCTGTCCCTCAGAAAAGCATACCACCTCTTAAGGCTTCAGAATTTCAAGTGTCATCTTGCATAAACGGTAATACATTCATGTAAAATGTAGTATGATGTCTTTTTCTAATCTGAAATTTCCTAAAATAGATTGAAAACTGCTTATGAAATGTATATAATTCTTTGATAATTCTGAAAAAGAAATAATTTAAATAAAGTATGCTGTCAAGATCTGATCATGATTTCCAGATTTCAAAGCTTTTGAATTGACAAAAATCATTGTAGAAAGTGAATAATGTGGAAGGTGGACTTGTGCTCCATCTACTACGTGGGTGGGGTCAGCCAGAAACCTTATATTTCTTGTACAAAATGCAGGATATTCACCTTTTTAATAATTATCTTTAGCTTAAAGTTGATATTTATATTTTATAGAAAATGAACTCTACAGTAGCATAAGCTGTCTTTGCCAATGTATGTATTCTTTTAAGAACTTAATCTATTTCAAGTATATTTAGTCTCATCATTTATTTTCAGATACCACCTCCGTTGTTAGTCAAAGTAAATGTCTAATTTTCTGCATATTTAGTACTGTAGAATAGACAATGTTGTTTTCATAATTCATTTATTTAGAATTTTTAAAAATTTGTGTTATGACTGATAAAAGCTTTTACTATTTCAAACATTTTCCATCATGTTCCTTTGGAAATTTTTTTTAAAGCCTCTCTATCTCTACCATCAACTATCTATCATTAGCCTCTTTATTTGATATTTCCTCAGTCCTTTACTTTCAATAAAATTCCAGGGATAAACAACATTAAAAGATGTATCCTGATTTGTATCATTACATGAATAGTAGATGATTAAAAAAATCCATCAAGAAATACATATTTTTCATAAGTTGTCTAACATCCCCAGTCTTGAGTTTGAACAAATGAGACACAATCAGGATATAACAAAAAAAAAAAAATCAATCACAAGTTCTCTTCCATGTACTAGACATTTGGAGCTTCTTAAGGAGAATTTCTTTTATCATTGGACAAAAGTTTTTACTGTAATATTCTATCAAAATTGGTGTTAAAAATGATAAAAAAGAAGCAATATATTTAAGCTATCTTTGTACTTCTAGTATGTTTCACCAAGCTTGATGGCATAATTTGCTAGTAAATGTTTGGTTTGTGAGTGCAGAAATGGAAGCGCTACTAATTTTCTACATATTTTCACAGGACTCAGCCAAACATGAAGATCTTCGTCTTCGCCTTCATCATGGCTCTCGTGGTCGCCATGATCGTAAGTATAACAGGGAATGTTGAAGAATATGTTCTCAGTAATTATAAAAAAAAAATCTTTCATTTCCTGAGTTCTCTCATGTATTTGCATTAACCTGCTCATGGATGTTCAGTTTTACTGTTTTATATGAACATTTTCCTTAAATTAACCTATATAAGTTATTATACTTAGAGCAAATCATGGGGATATGTCACACACACACATACACACACACACACACACACACACAAACACACTCTTATACAAGGTAAACATACAAAGACATGTCAGAGTAATTTACTGTAAATATACATTTTTAAAGAACATCATAAGCATGCGGATGAAAGGCTAATAAAGACATTTAAATATTTAAAAATTTACACGTACCAAATGTCAGGAGTTTCCAGCTTGTAACATAATTTACTAGTGGGTAAAACGCCTGTCCTCTTTGAAATTCTTTCCTCTGTCCCTTCCTATCTCGTACCTCTTTCATTTTCAGCTTCGTTTTCCACTTTATTTTTTGTTCTGTTAAAAATTACAGATTCTTTTCACTTTAGTATTCCTTTATTTAGTTACAGAGAAATGCATCAAGAAACAATACTTCAACTAGCACAAGTAGTCCTTGTGATAATTTCAAAACCAAATTCAGCACAATGCCAGAGTACCACAGTATTTAGGAAAGAGTACAGAAGCAGAAAAAATAAAGATCAAAGAAAAACAGCATAAAAGATAACACCAGACTACATGTGACAACAGATTTTGAAATAAATAACCTTAGAGCCACTTAAATAATACACATATAAAAAATACATTTGTCCAGAGAAAATCTAGTTTTTTCTGTCTCTCTTCAATTCATGATAGAGATTTTCCCTCTCATACACCATAGAAATTTGACTAAATTGAATTAATATTTGAATACTGCAAATTAAGTATAGCTGTTTCACTCATTTGAAAGATGTTTTTAAGCAAAAAAAAAAGAAACCTCATTTATTTATTGCTTCACACTTTTTCTCATTTGGTTAATGAAAATTGTGGGAGTTATACAAGCTTCTACTCATCTAGAAATATAAAGTTATATATTAACATTGTTTTCTTTTCTTTTTTCCAAGAGTGCTGATTCATCTGAAGAGGTAAGACATTTTCATTCACTAGAAAAGTTGATAATAACCATGTATTAAAAATTTTTATTTTGTTGTTTTGTTTTAACAGAACTATTGGAAAAGAAGAAAATACTTTGTAAGTATTTGCCTGATAATAGGTAGTGTACAAAGAGATTTTCTTTCTGAGAACTGATTTTTAAGAAAAATCAATAACTCTCTGTAAGATATCCACATAATAAATAACAAATTACACATTAATATTTTTGGTTCATGATGCACTGAAAAAAAAATTAAAAATCTTGGATACTAGTATAGCATGTAGAGGGGAATTTTTAAAGTGCCATGAATACACCAGTTATTCTTGCAGAATTTAAGTATCTTTATCTGATATGTAAGTATATATGATTTGAGCTTCAGAACATTTAAAATTCTAACTCTTACCTAAATGTAAGATTAAAAAACCATAGAGCATATTTTGGTAAGTTTCTACCATATGATATTTTTGAAGGGTACGAAGTCATTAAATAAAAATGACTGTTAAATAGAACTTTTCAATCATATGACATTTTTCTTAACATCATGTATATTTGCTACACTTGATCTTAGCCAAAAGGCTGAGAAGCGATCACATCCTGTATCTTTGATAATTTTTGACATGTCATACTAAAGTGAAAAAGCCTAAAATTGTTCATGTTATAGTAAAAAGATAACTTCAAAATGACACCAAATAAAAAAGATGCAGAAGATGGATGATGTGAATATTTTGTTTGTTTGTTTGTTTTTGTTCTGTATTTTATACTTTTTTATTGTTATTTATGTCTTTTACATTTTGTATTCCCCTTGGGTAGCCCACCACCAATTCACCCGTGATCCATCTCCATGGTCCCTTGTATTCTTTTCTATTCCATTTTGTGCCCTTTTCCTCCCCTTTCCCCGGCACACACCCCCCCCCCCCCCTG
>PVIJ01004300.1:0-20229 GCA_004024925.1 Scalopus aquaticus
CGAGAGGGTTCACCAGAGACGGAGCGGGTAGCAGAACAGGCAGATCAGAAATACACTGCTGAGGGGAGCAGCGGGCAAGGCAGGAGAGGTCTGCCTCGCCATGTGGGATTCTCCCCGGCCGGGCGTCGAACTCGCGTCGCCGCTGCCGACAGCTCCATAGCGCAGCGCTTAACCGCTGCGCCACCGGGGAGGCCCGGAAGATACATGTATTTCAGTCTGCAGGAGATTCTAGCCTAACTCTCCTAATGCACATGATGAAGATCAAGCTTAGAGCCTCTTCACTATGCTACAGAGGAACTGGTTCATGTTCTCTATCAGCACTGTCTGCTGTACCTAAAGTGAGAGCCTTCTGCATGTGAGGGGGGACAGCCGCAGAAGTCATTGATTACCAGAAAGCAACAGCTTAAGTAACCTCCTCCCACCAACACCCCATTTCCCCCCACAGTATTGTTTTAACCATAATTCCCTTTATAATATTTATGAGCGAACTCATGCTAAGTATCTCTGGCATTATACATCCAGTTACCAGTGTTGGAATCACCTATAACCTGACCTCTTGGGGCTCTGAGGATATGTGGGAAACTTAAAACACTTTGCAGTTTGGCTTCTTTGGTGAATCCAGTGTGTCAGAAATGCAACAGTCCCACAAAGTTACAGCAAAGTAGTGTGCTTTCTCCTTTTACCTAGATGAACGTTTCCCCCATCCACACAAATGAGCATAAGTAAATATTATGTACTGATGTCACATAGCACCTTCTGAGAAGAGAAACTGGACCCCAATCAAGGCCCATAAAACAACATAGAAAGTGAAACTAAATTACATATTCCCTAATGCCTCATATTATGCAAACACAAAGCCATTTGGTAAATATTCGAATTCCTGGTTCTCTGGCCATTTTATAATCTTTGTACCATTTGATCTCTGTAACACTCTAACACTTTCAGGGGTTAGGAGTGATTGTACCAGACTTTATTATTCATAAAAGGCTTCTATTTTGTGGAATACTCACAAATTTAAACAGCCATCAAAGAGCATTGCAAGAAACAGACTTTCCTTTGTATTTGAAACCAAAGTTATCTTTTTTCACTAAAATCTATTCTAACTAGTAGATAAAATGTGACTAATATAGCCACTCTTATAAACCTATTTAATTCAAATAAACAAGTTCAAATAGTGTTTTTAAAGCAGTCTTTTTGAAATATAAAAGAAAACTGGCATTGTTCATCAGTCACTACAGGTATAATTGGATCATTCAGTTCAACCATATTTATTACTTTCATGTGAACTTATGGGCCAGACATTGAGCCTAAGTACCAGTGTAAATAGGTGAATAAGACATGGTGTTTTTATGTCATATCCTATCATCATTCTGTGTTTGTCTCTATTTATGATTATTATAGATAAGTATAAACATTGTGGTAGGAATTATTTAGAAAGTAAAACTTGGCAGCCCCTGGGAATCTGGTAGATGAAAAAGTGGAGAAGGACTGGCTCCGATTGACTCAATGTTTGTTTCAGTAAATTGGTAACTGACAGCTAACTGCGCCATAATGCCAATAGAGCTACTTAGAGCTTGTAGATCAGCACAGTGGTTATTTTGTGATTCGCCTACACCAAAAATAAACATGAGAGTTAATAATAAAACTTTAACTTCTTACTTCATTTACTAGTCACATAACATTAACTTACTGTTTATTAAATTTTTAAGACTTAACTTTTTGTTGCACAACTTAGCAGGAATATTTAATGGAATATGCTTTTTAGCAAGTGTGTAGAAATATTATTAACCTTGAAGGGTATTAATCAATTTTATTTGTTTCCCAAAGGGACGTCCGTCGCTTAGTGGTGGCCATGTCTAGAGCCAGACTTGGACTTTATATCTTCGCCAGAGTATCCCTCTTCCAAAACTGTTTTGAACTAACTCCAGCTTTCAGCCAGCTCACGGCCCGCCCACTTCATTTGCATATAATTCCAACAGAGCCTTTCCCAACCAATAGAAAGGTAGGACTTCTTTCTTCATTGTATACAGTAGCATTCTCTTATATATGGATGCCCACATTAGCTAGGAAAATCGTCACATAAATCATCAGCTCTCTGGTTCACAGTGCTCCTTCTGATAGGGAATGGAATTAGATTTTCTCTATAAGAATACAAATACCACCTAACATTTATTGAATACTTAGTATGTATTCAGCGATTAGTTCTTTTTATACGTATCTCATGTCTTCTCAGTAATAGCTCTGTCCAGGACGCTTTTTTATTAACCCTAATTGAGGAAAGGGACAATTGTAAAGATTAAGTAACTGACCACATCTACTAGATACAGAATCCAAGATTTGAAAATGCAGGCAGTTTGACTCCAGTGTCCATGTGAATAAACATTGTACCATCTGCCTTTCATCAGCTTTATAAGGGAAACTTAACTAATTACTTGGTAACAGAATATTAAATGGTTTAACTCAAGAAGCTTACATTCTGAGGGAAATGCTAGCTTTTTCCTGTCACCTTTTTTTTTTCCCCTATTCTTGTCTTCCTCCTCTCATAGGTGACCTGTTTAATTTCTGGTTTATCCTCCTTATATTCCTTTTGCACATAGGATCAGATACCTGTTTTGTTTTTTTCATTTTTTTTTATTTTGACAACATAATCTTAACATAAAACTTAACATAATCTTTATGAAAATTTTTGTCCCATGGCAATTATTTGTTTTCCCCTTTGTAATTATAATTTGACAAATTAAATCAGTGACTACACAAAATTGATTGAGATCAAACATCATGATTTTAAGTCAGTATTTTGTAAACTTAGAGAATAAAAGTCTTTATATGTACCCCTACACAATCCTGCACAGAAAGAATTTGGAGATGAGTCTAGAAGAAATAATGTGCCTACATATTCTTCCTCAGTCAAGGTGTCAGGGAACATAGCACTTGAACATGTCATAACAGATCATCAAGCAAAGAAGACAGATAAACAGAGGGAATACAATGATTCTCAGCGGGAAGGAGGGTGTTCCCCCGGGGACATATTTTAGTGCCTGTGGACATTTTGAGGTGTCACAACTGGGAGGGTGCCACTGGGATATAGTGAGTAAAGGACAAGGTACTGCTAAACTTTTTTTTAAAAAAAGATTTATTTATTTATGCATACAAGAACTGGGGTATATATAGGCCAGAGGTACAGGGCGGGATATTCTGCAACCATCCCAGGCCAGGTAGCCTCATGGTCAGTTCAGGCAGCTTGAAAGAGAACTTTGGAGCCCTTGGCATCATCCCCATAAGTTTGGGGAAACAAGCCAGCAGGGAGACAGCAACTTCAGCCCCCTTGAAAATCCCTAAAGCTCTTTCTTCTCTTAGCCATTCTCTGACGCTCTCCACTGCTCTCCCCTGCTCTCCCCTGTACTCTGCGCACAATACTCTGCCGCCTCCTGTCCTCTGCTGCTTCCCCTGTCCTTTGTGGTATTGCCCTTATATGCTCAGTCTCTGGGCTCAGATGCGCCCACCCCCTACTCCAGGTGCCACCATCAGACCTGCATGTAGGACCACAGGTGCTGATCATTGATGCTAATGGCGGGTGGGCAGAAAAAACCTGCTAACTCCATTTACCCTACAGTGGGGGTAATGTCAAGCCTTGTGTGCCAAGCTCTAAAATCTGGACACAATTCTATAGCTCTGATGTAGCCAGTCTTTTGAGGGTTGATAGTTAAACAGGCATATTCCTGAGGGCAGATCTTAGGCAGAGCCTCAGGTTGAACTCAGTCTCCAGGTGCTTCCTTCCCAAGACTGTAGGTTCACGCCTGGAGAAAGCTGGTCTGCAGATCAGGCAACACCAGTGAAAAGAAGGTTAGGGAACCCATGCTTTATTAAACAACACCCTGAATTCAATCCAGAGAGACTGAGTGTATCTCCCCGTCCTCTGTTCAGGAAATGATGTGGGGAGCGAGGGAGGACTGAACAGCTAACACTGTGTTAGGAGAGTCAGCTCCGAGCAAAAATAAAATATAAAAATTTTTTTAAAAAGCAAACACCTTCCATGTTTTGAAGGCAGCATTTCTTAGTTGTACCAGGATGTTGTGACCATTGCAGAAAGTAACCATCATCCAAAGAACACCTGTTTACATCCAGTATTGCCATTGTGATTAATAATAAAAATTACTGTGTAATGTACTAATTTTATGTGCTTTATAATTTGTCATAAGGTAAAACATTTTTTCTTGATAGTTATGTTCCTTTGTGGTTGTCTGAATTGTTCCTACAATAAGAAAGACTGAGACTTTATGACTGACTATAAGTAGGAAAGTTCTTAGCCTTTATTCAAGGATTATTTTGAATAAGTACCAATTTTATGTTTTCTTCATTTGCCAACATTTTGACTCTACACTTCATTAGAAAAAGTAAGCTTTTAAGTATTCACCTTCATAACAGAGAGACTATATATTTAACAATTGTAAATGTTAGTTTCTTATTTTTTAGAAAAACGTAAATAGGAATAATAACTTTAATATTTTCTTTCTGAATAACTTTAAGAACATACGTATTAGCGATCATTGTGTTTGACCATGTTGGTTTTTCTCTATTCAGATAATTGTTTATCTCTTACTAATTCTTCCACATTAATTAGTAGACAAAGGCTCATCACTTAGCAGACTCTTTCCTAGTCTCTACCTTTTTTAAATTGAAATTGAATCACTCCCCTTCATGAAGTCTACATTGGACTTTCAACACTTGTATCTGAATATCCCCTTGCTGTCCTTAAGTCTTTTAACCCTAATAGTGCATCAACATAAGATGGAAACAAGACCTTCTATTCATATATTAGCTCTTAGCATTTTCACTCCAAACTTTTTTTCTTTGTCTTCTAGAATGGAGAGAGACCATCTCATGAAGTACAGATAATAAAGAATATGCCCCAGATGGCAAACTTTGTATACAATATGTACATGCATTTGATACAGACCACACATCATTATCATCAGGTAAGTTCTCAGAATTGACTGTTATTTTCTTGCTAGAAAGAGTTCGTCTATTACAAAATAAATCTTTGAAATACTTATTTATTCCTTGTAGGAAACCAACTAAACCCAAAGATTGTTATTATCATGTTAACACCCATATTTTTAAGATATCTTTATGTAGATATAATTTGGCATACAGTAAGTATACGATTTGATATGTTGTGACATGTGTATACACATGTGAACCCATTGCCACAGTCAAGATAATAAACATATCCACTATTCCCAAGTTTTCCTCACACCCCTTGACAATCCCTTCTATCTTTAATTCATCCCTTTTACACCTCCAGCCAATAAGGGTCTGCTTTTTGTCACCATATATGAGTCTCCATTTTCTTGCTGTTCATGTAAATAAGAATCATACAGCATGTACTTCTTTTTTTCCTCAAGTACAGTTACTCAGTGTAATTATTTTGAGATTCATTCTTGTTTTTGCCTGTATCAGTAGTCCTTTCCTTTTTATTGTTTAATGGAAATTCACTGTATGGATATACCCATTTATCTTTTGAGGAACATTTGGGCTATATCCAATTTGGGCCAGTTATTACTAATAAAGCTGCTATAAATGTACTTGTACAAGTCTTTGTACTTCCTCTGGGTAAATTTCCAGGAAGAGAATGGCTACATAAGAAATAAGGTATGTCTTCAACATTTTAAGAAACTGCCAGTTTGTGTTACAAGGTGGTGAGGTGTGCCATGTTGTGTTCACACTGGCAGTGTGCGAGAACTCAGGTTGCTTCACATCTTCACCTGTATTTGTTGTGTTTGGTCTTATTCATTTATTTATTTATTTATTTATTTATTTATTTATTTATTTATTTTAATGTCTATATTTTTATTATTTGTATCTTTTACATTTTGTATTCCCCTCGGGTAACCCACCACCAATTCACCAGTGATCAATCTCCGTGGTCCCTTGTGTCCTTTTCTACTCCATTTTGTGCCCTTATCCTCCCCTTCCCCCACTGAGTGTCTCTCTCCTATTTGGTTTCCTGATCTAAGTGAAACTAGTCGATATTTTTCTCTTTGTTTCTGGCTTATTTCACTGAGTATGATCCCCTCTAATTCCATACATGTCACAGCAAATTGCATGTGTTTATCTTCTTTGAATGCTGAATAGTATTCCATTGTGTATATGTACTACATATTCTTGATCCAATCATCTATTTTTGGACATCTGGGTTGCTTCCATACCTTTGCTATTGTGAACAGTGCCACAATGAACATACGGCTGCATGTATCCTTTTGAATTAATGTTTTCATGTCCTTTGGGTAGATTCCCAAAAATGATATTGCTGGGTCATATGGAAGTTCCATTTTTAGCAGTTTGAGGAAACGCCATACAGCTTTCCATAGTGGTTGGACCAGTTCGCATTCCCACCAGCAGTGTAGAAGAGTTCCTTTTTCTCCACATCCTTTCCAGCATTTGTTGTTGCCTGTATTTTTAATGTGTGCCATCCTCTCAGGTGTGAGGTGGTATCTCATTGTGGTTTTGATTTGCATTTCCTTGATTATAAGTGATGTTGAACATTTTTTCATGTACCTGTTGGCCATTTGCTTTTCTTTTTTGGAGAAGTGCCTTTTTAGCTCTTCTGCCCATTTTTTGACTGGATTATTGGCTTTTTTTTTGTTGAGTTGTGTGAGTTCCTTGTAAATTTTTGTTATCAGTCCTTTATCGGTTGTATTGTGTGTGAAGATCTTTTCCCAGTTGGTAGGGTGTCTTTTAGTTTTGGTTAATGTCTCTTTTGCTGTACAGAAGCTTTTTATTTTGATGTAATCCCACCTGTTTATCTTCTCCTTCACT
The DNA here is from genome assembly GCA_004024925.1 of Scalopus aquaticus. NCBI lineage: Eukaryota > Metazoa > Chordata > Mammalia > Eulipotyphla > Talpidae > Scalopus > Scalopus aquaticus. The sequence goes on from PVIJ01004300.1 coordinate 6,820, forward strand.
TCCTTCGCTTTGGGGAGTGTGTCTTTAACGATTTTGCTGAGATGTATGTCTTGTAGAGTTTTGCCTATATTTTCTTCTACAAATTTTATGGTTTCAGGTCTTATGTCCAAGTCTTTTATCCATTTGGAGTTGGCTTTTGTGCAGGGTGTGAGGTAGTAGTCTAGCTTCATTTTTTTTCATGTGGCTGTCCAGTTTTCCCAGCACCATTTATTGAATAGACTGCCCTTGTTCCACTGCATTTTCTTTGCTCCTTTGTCAAAGATTAGTTGTTCATAGATATACGGCTTTAATTCTGGGTATTCTATTTGGTTCCATTGGTCTTTGTGTCTGTTTTTGTTCCAGTACCATGCTGTTTTAATTATTATGGCTTTGTAGTATGGTTTGAAATCAGGGAGTGAAATTCCTCTGTTTTCTCTCTTTTTAGTTAGGAGGGCTTTAGCTATGTGAGGTTTTTTGTGGTTCCATATGAATTTCATCTGTAGTCGATCTATTTCTTTGAAGAATGTCATTGAGATTTTTATTGGAATAGCGTGGAATCTGTAAATTGCTTTTGGTAGGATTGCCATTTTGATACTATTAATCCTTCCAATCCATGAGCAAGGGGTGCCTTTCCAACTTCTTGTGTCTTCTATTTCTTTCAACAGTGCTTTATAGTTTTCTTTGTATGAGTCCTTTATGTCTTTCGTTAGATTTATTCCCAGATATTTGATATTTTTGGTTTCGATTTTGAAGGGGATGGATCTCTTAACACTTTGTGTGCCGGTACCCTTTAAATTTACCAGCCCTTGGGGCCGGCCATTTTCTGGGCCACTGCATGAATGGTATCAGCATTCAATTAAACACACACAATTCCTGAACTACTGGATATTAAAAAAACTGTAATCTCTCTCATAAAACACCTTACACTTTCACCAAAACAATGTTTAATGCTTCTAGACTGAGTACAATCAAAGAAATAGCTCCTAATAGTTCCAAATAAATCCACCATGGCATGAAAAACTGGAGACTAAATGAACACGTATTAATACATGAGCGGCCACCTGATACCAGTGACAAAAACACATACTAATACGTGAGCGGACCACGAAGTGTTAATTTCTCCTTCTTCAGATTGGGTGTTTGCATAGAGGAAAGCTACTGACTTTTGTGTACTGATTTTGTATCCTGCTACTTTACTGAACTGGTCTATAATTTTGAGTAATTTTTCTATGGAGTTTTTAGGGTTTTGTATATATATTATCATATCATCTGCAAATAGAGACAGTTTTAATTTCTTCTTTTCCTATTTGGATCCCTTGAATGTCTTTCTCTTGTCTAATTGCTCTGGCTAGGACTTCCAGTATTATATTGAAAAGCAATGGTGAGAGTGGACATCCTTGCCTTGTTCCTGACCTTAGGGGAAAGGCCTTCAGCTTCTCACCATTGAGGATAATATTGGCTGTGGGTTTGTCATATATGGCTTTTATCATGTTGAGGTATGTTCCTTCTATCCCAAGGATTTCAAGGGCTTTTATCATAAATGGGTGTTGCACTTTGTCAGATGCTTTCTCAGCATCTATTGATATGATCATATGGTCTTTATTTTTCTTTTTGTTGATCTGTTGGATTACATTGATTGATTTTCGGATGTTGAACCATCCTTGTGTCCCTGGAATAAATCCCACTTGGTGGTGGTGTATTATCTTTTGGATGCATTGTTGGATCCTGTTGGCTGAGATTTTGTTAAATATTTTTGCATCAGTATTCATTAGGGAGATTGGTCTGTAGTTTTCTTTTTTTGTATTGTCTTTGTCTGGTTTTGGTATTAGAGCAATATTTGCTTCATAGAATGTGTTTGGTAGTACTCCTTCCTTCTTGATTTTTTGAAAGAGTTCGTGTAATATAGGGACTATTTCGCTTGAGTGTTTGGTAGAATTCATTTGTGAAACCATCTGGTCCTGGGCTTTTGTTTTTGGGGAGGTTTTTAATTACTGTTTCAGTTTCACTGCTTGTGTTTGGTCTGTTTAGGTGTTCTATATCTTCTTTGTCTAGTTTTGGGTGATTGTATAGTTCTAGGAATTTGTTCATATCCTCTAGGTTGTTGTACTTGTTTCCGTGTAGCTGTTCATAGTAATCTCTGATTATTTTTTTGATTTTTGCTGTGTCCGTTGTGATTTCTCCTCTTTCATTTATGATCCTATTTATTTGTGTTTCCTCTTGTTTTTTCTTTGTAAGCCTGGCTAGTGGTTTGTCTATTTTGTTTATTTTTTCAAAGAACCAGCTTTTGGTTTTGTTGATCTTTTGGATTGCTTTTTTTATTTCCATTTCGTTTATTTCTGCTTTGATTTTTATTATTTCCTTTCTTAAACTGGCTTTTGGGTGTTTTTGTTGTTCATTTTCTAGTTCTTTGAGATGTGAGATTAAATTGTTTCTTTGGGTTGTTTCTTGTTTCTTGATGTGAGCTTATAATGCTATATACTTTCCTCTTATTACTGCTTTTGCTGTGTCCCAGAAGTTCTGGAAAGTTGTGTCCTCGTTGTCATTCAGTTCTAGATATTTTTTAATTTCTTCTTTGATCTCTTTGTTGATCCATTGGCTTTCCAGTAATGTGGGCTTCAGTCTCCATGAGGTAAGAGGGTTTCTTTTTTCTTTTTATGGCTTATTTCCAGTTTGACTCCTTTATGATCGGAGAAGAAGGCTGGTATGATTTTGATCTTAGTGTATCTGTTGAGGTTTGTTTTGTGGCCTAATATGTGATCGATCCTGGAGTATGTTCCGTGTGCACTTGAGAAAAATGTGTATTCAATTTTTCGGGGGTGAAGTGATCGATAGATATCTGTTAATCCCATGTGGTCTAGGTCCTTATTTAGAGCTTTAGTGTCTTTGGTTATTTTTTTTCTTGTTGATCTGTCCAATAGTGAAAGTGAAGTGTTGTTGTCTCCTACTATGTGTGTATTTTCTTTAATGTCTGTTTTCAGGGATGATAATAATTGTCTGATATATTTTGTTGCACCTTCATTTGTGGAGTATATGTTGATGAGTGTTATATCCTCCTGTTTTACTGTCCCCTTTATTATGATGTAGTGACCAGCTTTGTCTCTTTTTACCTTCTTAAGTTTGAAGTCTATTTTATCTGATATAAGTATAGTTGTTCCTGCCTTCTTTTTTCGTCCATTTGCTTGTAGGATTGCTTTTCATCTTTTAACTATAAATCTCTGTTTATCTTTCACAATTAAATGTGTTTTTGTAGACAGCAGAAGGTTGGGTTCTGTTTTTTGATCCATCCTGCTATTCTGTGTCTTTTAATTGGTGTGTTTAGTCCACTTACGTTTAGAGTTAATATTGATATACTGTCATCCATATTTGTCTTTTTGTTATTCTAATCCTTACCTTATTCCATGTTTCCTGGTCTTTCCTTTGTTGGTTTTGTCTTCATGGTTTCTTGTAGTATTTTTTGGAGTGGGGGTTTGGTAGTGATGAATTTTTGCAGTTTCTGTTTGTCAGAGAAGGTCCATATTCTTTCTTCATAGAGGAAGGAGCGCTTTGCAGGGTAGAGTATTCTTGGTTGACGTTTGTTGGCATGTAGTATGTTACATATGTCTTCTCCATTCTCTTCTTCGGAGAAATCTGATGTCAGCCTGATTGGCTTTCCTTTGTAGGTTATTTGTTTCTTTGTCCTCATCGTTTTCAATATATTTTCCTTGTCTTGAATTCTCGATAGTTTTATTATCATATGTCTTGCTTTTTTTTTTTCCTTCATTGTAATAATTTGGAGATCTTCTGGCTTCCTGTATGTCGATTTTTGTTTCCTTTTTCATGTTTGGGAAGTTCTCTTCAGTTATCTCCTTGAGAAGTTTGTCTGTTCCTTTGTCTCTCTCCTCTCCTTCTGGGACTCCTATGACTCTGATATTTCCTTTTTTCATGGTGTCAGATAGTTCTCGAAGCTTTTCCTCATTCTTTTTCCTTCATTTTTCTTTTTCCTTTTCTGTCTTGGTTCTTTCAGTATCTTTGTCTTCCAAAGTGCTTATTCTTCCCTCCATTTGTTTTAATCTACTTTTCTGGCTCTCTACTAATGTTTGCAAATCCTCCATTTCCTTCAGTTTCTTCTTTATGGATTCATTTTCATTCTTCAGTTCTTCATTTATATTCCTCAGTTCTTTGTTCTTTTCATTTAATTCTATTATTTTTTGTTGTTGTTATGACTATTCTGAATTCTTTATTTGTTAGGCAGATGTAATCTTCTATGTCCATATTATTGAGTTCTGAAGAGGGATTTTCTTTCTGTGGTGTATTGTTTTGAGGGTCATTTGTAACTTTTTTCTTCCTGTTGTTGGCCTTCTGCTTTGCTCTGATCGTAGCATTCCTGTGCTGTTGGTGCTGCCGGGCATGATTCTTGTTTCTACTTGTTGAGGAGTATTTGTGGTTTCCTAGTGTCTGAGTTGCCTTGGCTGTGGATGGGTATCTTCCGGATTTTCTTTTCTCTCTGTTGAATTTCTGTGTCTCTCATGGTGTGTCTCCAGTGTGTTTTTGGTTCCAAGTGGAATTAGGATTGAAGAAGGGGTGATTTGTAGTAAAAAAAAAAAAAATTAAATTAAATTAAAATAAAAAAGGTATTGGGCAGATGTAAACTTGGGGAGAGTTTTGTAGTCCTTTTGCTTTTAGGTTTTGGAGTCTCTGGGTGGGTCTCTGGGTGGGCCCCCTGCTAGGGTTCAACCCCCCTTTCCAGTGTCAGATGTTGCTGTTGTCCTACGATAGCTGCTGTCATTTTGTAGTTGCTCGGAGTCTTTCTGTTCTTTCTCTCCCTCCCCCCCTTTTATTTTTCTCCTTTCCTCCAGTGTTTGCCTGGCTATCCCTTCCCCTGGGGTTATGTCTAGTCGGGAGGGGTCGAGAGTTCCTGGTCTTAAGTTTCTTTTCTGCTGCTTGGGCCCCACCACCCCACGAGGGGGTGCAGGGGTGGGGGGTTGTGGGCAGCTGTTGGTCAGGGTTTCACCTCCCCTAGATTCTGGGGGGCCACTGTGCAACCACCTAGAAGTTGGGTGTGTGGCCACAGGGGGTGCTGGGCCATGGCCGCCACCAGCTGGAGTTTCCTTTCTGCTGCCCTCCTGGGTGCCAAGGTGCAGACACTTGGTGGAGGAGGGTGTGGTTGGAGACCATTCCAGCAGGAGCCTGTATCCCAACAACAGATATGGGAGGGGTTGTGGGAACTGTCAGTCAGTGGTTCTCCTTAGTAGCCACTCTCCAGGTCAAGTTACCTCCAGTCAGGTTGGAAAAGAGTCCTGGTGATCAATGAGCAAAAGGATTGGCAGTTTGTAGATTTCTCTAGCAGCCACTGCTGGGGTCAGGTTACAGACTGGGGAGGGGAGTGTCATCCCACTCCCACCCCCACCCCCACCCCTACCCCTGTGGTCTTAGCAGGAGTTTTTCCTGCCTAGCCAGTTCCTAGCCAATATATTACCTAGCAACCAGTGGGGGGTCCCCTGGCAGTTTGTCCTCCCCGTTAAGATGTTACCTAGCCCCAAGTGGGGGATGGAACACAGTGACCCTCAAGCTTTCCTGCTTCAAAGCGGCCACACAGGGAGGAAAGGGGGGTTGTGGGGTGGGGCAGTGGGGGTCACGTTCCCGGTTGGTTGGCCAGAGCCCTCCGACCGCACCGCAGTTTCTAACCTTGTGTTCAACGGCGCTCAAGGAAGCCGGTTTGCCCACCTCTCCTTGCTGTTGTTCCCCCATGTGGGGTCCGATGTCTTTTCTCTTCTCTTTACTCCAACTTTTTGGTTTATCTTTAAGTCTAAAGCACCCACGGGGATGATTGTATTGTGTAGGGCATCCAGTTCTCCTCAGATCAGCTCTCAAAATTAGGGATTTTTCTCTCCATAAATCGATTTTTTGTGGGAGAGCCTGATCCTAGCATCTGTTTGCCGCCATGTTTTGGGGGTGTGTTCCTGGTCTTTTTTATTTTAACCATTCAATAGGTATACAGTGGTTCCATGGCTTTAATTTGCCTTTCTCTAATGACAAATAATGTGTGGTATTCTTTTCATGTTCTTTGCCCTCTGTATATCTATTTTGAGGCTATTTTTGTTCATGTCTCTCGCTCATTTTGGGGGAGAGGTTTTTGTTATTGTTGAATTTTAAGAGTTTTTAGATTTATTCTAACTACAAATCCCTCAGTAGATATTGTTATATGAATGTATTCTTCTAGCCTGTGACTTGTTTTTTTTCATTTTTAAGTCAGAAAACAGAAGTTTTGCATTTTGACAAAATCCAGTGTATCAAGTTGTTCTTTCATGATTCTTGCTTTTATGAGCTAAAAGATCTTAGCCTAACCCAAAGTTACAAAGTTTTCCCAATGTTTTCTTCTAGAAAGTGTTTTATAGTCATATTTGACATTTAGAAGCATGATACATTTTGAGTTAATTTTTAATATGGCACAAAGTAGGTTGAGTTTTATTCATTTGCACGTGGATATCCAATTGTTACATTACCATTTCCTGAATAAACTGATTTTTCCTCTGTTGACTTACTTTGTAATTTGGGGTCGATGAGGAGAAGATAAATCAATTTGTTAATTGAGACATAATTGACATATAACATTATTTTGAGATAGTGCAATGTAACAATTTGGTATTTGTATATATATTGTGAAATGGTTCCACAACAAATTCATATTATTATCATGTAATGATGATTTTTTTTGTATTTTTTATTTTATTGTGTTTTATTGTATTGCATTTTATCATTCTTGGTGATGAGAACTTTCAAGATGTTGCCTTCTCAGTAAGAAAAAAAAATCATTGGCCAATTATAAGAGTCTTTCTGGCCTTTCTATCCTGTTCTACTGAACTGTGTATGTCCTTTTGCTATTACTATACAACCTTTGTTAGAGTAGATTTATAGTAAATCTTGAAATTAGATAATATGAGTCATTTGGTTTTGTTCTTTTTCAGAATTGTTTCAGCTATTCTGGTTCCATTAGTTTTCTACGTACATTTTAGAATCAGCTTGTCAATTTCTACCTCCCAAAAAACATGCTGAGGTTTTAATTAAGATGTTTTGGAAAGTAGTAATCCTTGGGCTCAATTTGGAGGAAATTAACATCTTAACAATATTAAGTCTTCCTTTCCATGGATATGATATCTTTCTCCATTTAGTTACATCTTCTTTGAGCTCTCTCTCATCACTCAGCGTACGGGCCTTACACATGTGTTGTTAGTTTCATTGCTATTTCATATTTTTTGTTGCTATTACAAATGCACTTTAAAATTTTTTCCAGCAAGAAAAGCAGTCTCTGAGCAGATGAGTCAAGCCTTAGCTCCACTCTTACTGGGTAAAGCGGAAGCCAGGTACCTAGAGCTGCTCCAGCATTTTGGTTGAATAGGATGGAAGCCTTGTGCCCTGTACTTCCTCCCTACTGGGCTTTGTGTCAAGGCTTGCTTTCTCCCTACTCCTCACAGTGCTCCCTGATTGAAGTTGACCCTTTCTTTCATCGGTGTGTCAGTTAGTTGTAATGAACCACTGTTTTCCAGAAGTGTTAACAATGAATTTCTTTGCTGAAAAAAATCTAATTTTTCATATTGTTTTCCACTCTAACAATTTAATAAGCATTTTATCATCATGTAATATGTCTGTTGTAAGCATATTCCACGGAGACAGCAAAACCTAAGCCATTGTCATCAGAGTTGTTATATCTGTAATAGAAAAATGACTTGCAGTGTTTTAGAGAACTCAAGAGTAAACAGAATCTGTTATAAAGATGATCCCAATGTGCCAGCTTCATAAGCCTGTGTGTTTGAGTTAATATTGATGTTTTCTTTTTTCACTAGACTTTATTACAGCTACCTCCTGCTATGGTAGAAGAAGGAGAGGAAGTTCAAAGTCAGGAAATAGAAATGGAAACAGAAGAAGAGGCCATGCCTATTCAGGCTGAACTCAAACCCAGTCTAGCAGATGCCAGTTCCAGTCAAGAAACCCCAACCTCTGAGACTGAGTCCACCCCCAGTCAGACAGGAGCCGGTTCCACTACAGAGGCTGCACCTACTGTATCTGATATCACTACTACTGAGGCAGGATCTGTCGCTGTACCAGAAGAGGCTAAAACCCCTCAAGATGCCACATCTGCCCCAGCAGAGACCAAGTAACCAAACCATAGCCCTTCTTAGAAAGGACATGTCATTTATAAAGTCTAAGTAAAGTAACTTTTTGTATTTTATATTTGCCACTGCCACTTTAACGGCACTAGTTAATATTCAGTCCTGATTTTTGTTAACTAATTTCAATGTTTGTCGTCTTTGATATATTAAAAAAACATTGTATTTGTATGAAAAACTCCAGTTTTATTTGTTCAGCCACAAGAGTAAATAACCGTTCTTTGATATTCTGAACATTAACTGATATATATATATACTAAAAGAACTAAAAGAATTTTCTGTAAAATAATGCTTCACATTTTTAGTGAACTTCTCTAGAGAAAAGGATAAAATTACAGTGGAATTAACCATAAATGACCAAAGCAAGTGTCCAACTTGCGGGAGGAAATCCTGCTCTAGTTGTGTTTCTTTTCTCCCCATCTTTCTTTGCTATCTTACGTGATTGAAAAGCACTGATGCCATAGGACAGGTTTCTCCAATCCATTAAAGCTGTTTCATGCATTTCCTTTCCCCAAATCTCAGAATATGTTAGAATCACCTGGGAGTTTACTTATGCAGGTGTTTTGCATCACTAATGTTTGACTTGCTGGCAAAGTAGCATCAGACCAGGCTGGTAAGGCTGAGCCAGGATTTGTCATCAGCTAAGCAAGAGGAATCTGGTAAACCCATCTGGACAAAAAGAAAAATCCATAGTCCCTGCAGTAAGAGGCAGAGAATTTCTATATGCAAGATAGATTTCTCTCAATGAAGAGCTTTTGAGTTTTCTGCCCTATTTAGGTCTCATGATAGATAACCAGCCACAAGGAGACCTTAAGGAAAATGTACTCCAGATTTGGGATGGCAGAGATACTAATTTGCAAACTAGTAGCATCAACATTGAAGCTTATTAGAAATGCAGAAGTTTGGGCTTTACTCCAGACCTATTAAATCTAAATCTGTACTTCAGCAAAGTTCCCTGGTGATTCATATGCACTTAGTGGGTTAAGTAGCACTGTACTGAGATTACTGTGCTGTCCTCACATGAATGAAAGGTAGAATGATGATTCTGTGATGATAGAATTAACAGTGAGTGTCACTAATACTTTCTCAAAGGACATCTGTATGGGGAGGGAGAAATTGCCCACCAGTTCTCTCCTCCCCATTTTGATAGCTGCTAGGATGGCTAAAAGGAACATTTTCCCTAATGGTTTCCTCTAGATACTTGACCACATCCAAAAATCCTTCGAAGAATTAAGCAACAACTGTACTCTGCCATTAAATGCTTCTTGTCCTGACATCTCAAAGGAGTCATGAATTCATAAGGAAATTAAGTCCTGAGTCATGTCAGTGATATTTTTGAGTGACTAGTGTTTGCTCAACTCCACCAGACTGGTGGAGTGGTAGATGTGATGAGACTCTAATCTTACAATGTGTCCCACCGCATCAGAACACTGGTGTAAATGTTGGGTGAGGAAAAGGAAAGTGATGTTATAATGGAGCAAATACCAAGGAAACTGTACTAGGAAACCTGTTTGTTATTAGTGTAAGAATTGAGCCAGGTCATCTGTTACATAATTTTTCTCTGATTATATGAATTCGAAAGCGGTGATGGGAATCTGTATAAGGAATAGCACTCCGAATTTTTTTTTTATTTGTGAATGTATAGTATTAGACTAAGCAAGAGGGAATACAGCTCACTATAATACTCTCTTTTCTGGAAAAGATTGAATATTCTTTCCTTAGAGAATATGAACTGTGTTACCTGCCAGCAAAATAAGCAAGCTGTTATGTTGCTTTCTCATTAAGTAAACCGTTTTCCTGCTCTGGGTAATTCTGTCTAGCTAGGTGACAATACTTTCTTCTTTGCTGCTTGACTTTCTATCATCCTAAAAAGAAAATTTAACCACAGGTGCCAAAGTCCTCTGCCTTTGTCAGAGAAATTAGAAAGGGGAAGACAGTGGTGGAATTTGAAGTATTTTATATTGTTTTTTCACTGAAAAGACCAGCAAGTTGAAATTGACTACTGAATCATTAAATTTGTTTTAAGATTTATTTATTTATTTATGCATACAAGAGCTGGGGTATAGGCCAGAGGAGTGGAGAGGCAGGGGAGGCTGAGAGACTCACCAGAGACAGAGTGGGGAGCAGAACAGGCAGATGTACTGAAACACTGCTGAAGGGAGCAGTGGGTGAGACAGGAGGGTCTGCTGTGCCATGTGGAAATCTCCCTGGTCGGAGATCGAACTTAAACTCATGCTGCAGTGGCTGCTGATAGCTTCATAGTGCTGAGCCTTAACCCCTTGCACCACCAGGGAGGCCCTGAATCATGAAATTTTTAAAGGAACTTCAGAGGTCTACTATTACATTAAATAATAAGGAAACAGAATTGAAGCATCTTAACCCGGCTTTTATTTTGTATTTTTCAGTCAAGCACAAATGAGTGATTGCTTCTAAATTCAAGAGTTTTCTATTTAATTTGGGATTACTACAGATGCAGGTATTTGAGCCATGTGACCATTTCAGATGTGTTCCTATTGCTCTCCATCCTGTTTTTCATATCTGAATATGTCATGATTTTGAAATCTATTTTTAAATGAAAATGAAAATGATGCCTGCCAAGAGAATGAGCATGAAATGAAGCAATTCAAGTATTTAGACTGTTTTCACAAAATGCTGAGTTAAGAAAGTTCATTACCAGCAGTTGAGAATAAATAGCTCCATTGATTTGGGCAAATGAATGAGAAGATCTAAACATTATCAGGTCTTTTGAAGTTAGTGTGATGATAAAATTTGAGATGTTTTGCTAGATTCTGGGAGAAATGGTATAAGTGGGCCATTTGTGTTCCACTGATCAGGAGACCATAATATTGTAAAACACAACTTGGGTTCACCCAGATCTGGCTCAAATTTTACCTTATTTACTTGTCAGCATTTGGTTTGACTTTGGTCAAGTTTTATAATCTCTCTAAACCTCAGGTTTATCTACAAAATAAAGATCTGTTTTATTAATGGATGGATGTTTATGAAAATGTCTTGTTCTTGGGTGCTTAGTAAATACGAACCCCTTTCTCTCCCAACTTTCCATACATACATTTCTGAGGCAATGATCTTGCTGACCAATCCTCGGATATCAGTACTTGGCTGTGTCCCGATTCAGGGAGCACGAAGGGTGAAGTAGGGCACATGGTGGCAGTTGACTTTGAGGACCTTTGGAAACTCAATCGTCACAACATTGAATGTCTCTGCTAAAGTTAAAAATACGACAGGACAGCAGAATCAATACGACAGGACAGCAGAATCAAAGGGAAGACAGTAGGTTCCATCATGCTTCTCATATTGATAACATCAATTCTGAATCCTATATTCCCTCCACCTGCTAAATCATCTGCATTATTGCTTTTGTTTAGCTTTGTGCCTTGAATGCATTTTTTGCCTTTTGAGCTTGCAGTTGTATTTTTAAAAGATGGTTCCTCAATGAAAATAAGATCAGGATTTTTTTTTAATGCTGACCCTTTTGCATGAGCCAGAAGAGCAGTTAAAGATAAGCAGGGCCTTCCTTCCTGTGAAAAAGTACTTCGCAGCTAGTTTGTAATTATGAAGCAATCATGTTAATATATGTTTAAGTATAATGCAACTGGAGCTTTACTGATCCAAGAATGGACATAAACACGTGAATTTTTTTCTTTTTTCATCTGTTGCTACTCTTTAGTGCCCAAGGAGTTTTAATTCATTCAATGGTCTACAGAAGCTTAGGACACTTTAATTTTTCTTCTCAGGGACAAACCGGAGCTCAGCCCCCTGCTGACTGATACTCAATTCTTACACAGTGCCAGTTTTATTCAATTTGCTCTCCTCTCTACCTTTTGGCTCTGTGCCCTGAATACGCTTTTTCCTTTTTGCTTGCAGTAACTCAGACGGTATTTTTAAAGCAGCTTCAATTAAAATACTTCAGTAGCTACTTAAGCTTTTGCATTTACTTACAAAGATGGCTAATCTCATTATTTCTCAGCGTGTTTACTGGAAACGCTGGTCTTAAAAATTACTGTGACCAGCATGTTCCATGGTCAAATAAATTTGGGGAACACAATGAATTATTATAGCCCTTTTGCAGAATCACAACACATACTTAGCTAATTAAAATTTCTGAGAATTCCTCCTAGACAAAGTCACATTTAATTTAGTTTAACTTAGTATTTCTCAAATTTACTTGAAGATAGAACTTTTTTTAATAAGACACCTTGTAACAAGGTGACCCTAAGGGAAAGGGGGAGCTCCAGGTTCCCTGCCCCATCCAAGGAAGGGTGGAGCTAAGGGAAGGGGAGAAGCTGGAGAGGAGACTGGAGAAGGAAGCAGGGTGGAGCGACAGAAAAAGACCTAGAGGAGGCACAGGGAGCAGAGATACAGGTGGAAAAGCTGTGCTTGCTTCTTGGTCTTGGACTAGTTGAAACAGATGTGGGTGAGAGACCCATGGGGAGGTTAACAGTGGCAGCTTTTATCTTGATTTTGATTTTGCTCCTTTCCTTCTACACGTGCTGGGTCCCTTCTGCCCCTTTCCTGTGGGTCCCCCCAGAAGGTGCCTTAAACTTGTGACATGCTTTTGGGCTTCAGCAGCCCTGCTTTGGGCCAACCCTGTTTGGCTGGTACCCATGAGGGAATGGCTGGTACCGTCGGGTCCTTGATTTAGAAACTATATTCTTCCCCTTTTCTGTATTGCACACTAATTGTATTAAAGTTCCTTTCCATTAAAGGTCTTAGACACTAGAGTATGTTTTGTCTTGATGCAGCAGATGGCAGAACCTATGTAGAGTGGGCAGGTTTGGGGGTTCTAGGGTGCCCCTCAGGCATACCCTGTATAACAACCTAAAGGAACTAGCTCCTCAGAGCAGTTTGGAAATTAGTATCTTTATATTAACAGTTGAACTTTGATTCCCGCTTAGGAAATTAAAGGGATCAGAATATATAACCCCAAAACCTGCCACTTAGACAAAGGTACATTTTTGAGCTGAAGGCAATTGAGAGGCAGCAAGTACAAGAAGTATCAATGTCCTCTTGCTTCTACCTAAAAGCAGAACATAAAATTCTCTTTGTAAAGGTGGCATAAATTTCCATTTATTAAGGTGTCCCTTCTCTCTTCCAGGGGAAAAAAAGCAACAACCAGTATTACTGGAAACAGATGACACTGAAATATGCCTGCATAAATGAACCTTACTAAAGTAACATCTTCCACTAGTTTCCACATATATTTACTTTCCCACAATTCACCCCCCTTATTCACCCCACTTCTCAGTTTTCAGTTCTAGCCCCCATG
>PVIJ01004300.1:20329-34889 GCA_004024925.1 Scalopus aquaticus
GTGTGTGTGTGTGTGTGTGTGTGTGTGTGTGTGTGTGTGTGTGTGTGTGTGTGTGTGTGTGTGTGTGTTCCTGTAAGTAATCAGAGGTAGAAGTAACGCATTTGAAGAAGAAACCAGAAGTGAAGTGATTTATACAAAATGTATTATGGGATAATATGTTGGCAAATATGTGGTGCTAATAACAATATACCAAAAATCCAAATGAGTAAAAATTTGATCGATGAATCATGACATTCCTTCATGTCAGCCTTCTAAGAAAGGGTCACTGAGCATTCTGTTTTTAATTTTGGAGTTTAGTATTTCACACTTGGCTTTTCTCATTTCTTGTCCTGCAGTGAAAAAAGTTAAATTTCCAATATCTCTTGTTTTCTAAGTTCCTTACAAGTTAATTTCCTTTAAAAGTTTAAGTTTCAAAAAGGCAAAGAATTTAATATGGTCAATACAGGGTGGGCAGAAATATAGAAGAAAATTAAAGTAAATATAAAAAAGGAAAATCAATCCATTCATAAGGATGTTTAAGATAGCTTGCCAAATGTTCTGTCTTACTACATTTGGGCTGATCTCACCAACAAACATTTATTTCTCATAGTTCTGGAGGATGGAAATCCAAGATCAAGGTGCAAGCATATTTGTATCTTGTGAGAATCCAGTTCCTGGTTCTTAACACTTTGTGTGCCGGTGCCCTTTAAATTTACCAGCCCTTGGGGCCGGCCATTTTCTGGGCCACTGCATGAATGGTATAAGCATTCAATAAAACACACACAACTCCTGAACTACTGGATATTAAAAAAACTGTAATCTCTCTCATAAAACACCTTACACTTTCACCAAAACAATGTTTGAAGCTTCTAGACTGAGTATGATCAAAGAAATAGTTCCAAATAAATCCACCGTGGTGTGAAAAACCAGAGACTGGATGAACACGTACTAATACAAGAGCGGCCACCTGATACTGGTGACAAAAACACATACTAATATGTGAGCAGACCACAAAGTGTTAAGCTACCATCTAATTCTGTGACCTCATGCACTGGAAAGAGAGAAGATTGTACTCAGGAGTTCCTTTTATAAGGACACTAATTCCATTCATGAGGGCTCCATCCACCTCCCAAAGGTCCCACCTCCAAATACCATCACAATGAGGGATAAAATTTCAACGGATGTACTTTGGAGGCTGCAAATATCAGCCCATTAACCATCCCCTAAGGATAAATCACATGCAAAACGTTGAGATTACGTCAGTAAGTATCCCTCCCCTCAAGACCAGTCTATCCTAACAGATTTCTATTGCCTTTAGGCACATCATCTTAATTTTTTTATTTTTTTATTTTTATTCATATCTTTTACATTATTGTGTATTCCCCATAGATTACCCACCAATTCACCTGTGAACCATCACCATAGTCCCTTGTGCTCTTTTCTCCCCCATTTTGAGCCCTTTCCCTCCCCCTCCCTTGCTGAATGTCTCTTTCTCATTTGATTCTCCTATATTCCTGTTATAAGTGAAACCATTTGGTATTTTTCGCTTTCTGGCTTATTTCGCTGAGCGTGATCCTTTCTAGCTCCATCTATGTTGCTGCGAATTGCATGTGTTTATCTTTTTTGAATGCTGAATAGTATTCCATTGTGTGTATGTACCACATCTTAATCCAATCGTCTATTTTTGGCATCTGGGTTGTTTCCATATCTTAGCTATTGTGAACTGGTCCAACCACTATGGAAAGCTTATGGTGGTTCCTCAAATTGCTAAAAATGGAGCTTCCATATGACCCAGTAATACCACTTCTGGGAATCTACCCAAAGTACACAAAAACATTAATCCAAAAAGATACATCGTCTTAATTTTATCTAGCATTTTCAGTTGTACTTACTGAGTGCTAATGAGGCCATTCCATCATAACTGGGTTTTACCACTTTGAAAAACACTGATTTAATTCCTTATTTTTGTAGATTTCCTTTCCCTTTCTGAACTCTTAAGTCTCTGCAGTATTACTCTTAATCCTCAGCTTGGTCACACCCTGTCTCATTCCTTATGCCATGTGGCCCATGTTTTTCATCAAGGAGCCTCCAGATGTGATCGGGTCCCTAATCACTGACCAATCCTAGCACACATCAGCAGAAAGTGAATGTAAGACCCCTAAGGTAGACATGTGACCCACGATTTCCGGTCACTCCTGTTGCCAGTTGGACTCAGAGAATATACAATAGATACGGGCAGTTCCAGGTTTTTATTGACCCCAAAGTACACAATCTTAAGGCCCATATTTAAGAAAAAGGATGCAAAATTATGAATACAAAATTCAGTTTGTCTTGGAAGGGGCTATGTAAGACAGAAATCTTAAAATTGGACCTTCCCTAACTTCTTACTAACTCTGTCTCTGACTTGGGTTGAAATCTTTGGTTCTTAACTTTATCCATTTTTACCTAAACTCCTATCTTACGGACAAATAGTTTAGATCTGTTTTTGTTGTGTTTTTTTTTTTTACACAGGGCTTGTGATCTCAATATGAACCTGGGCTTTTAGTGGGTTTTTGGGTTCTCTGTCTGGCCCACCTATATCCTTAATAGTGACTGGCAGGAAGGAATGTTCTAAGGGCGATACTAGAGTCAGGCAAAGGAGGCTCAGAAATCAGTGAGAGATTCTGAAGATAGACTTTTTAATATTAATACCACTGGTATATTTACTATATTCCAGACATTGCTTTTATGTGCTTTCTCTCAGTCTTCTCAATTACCCTGTGACATAGGTTACTATTTTAAAATCCCTATTGTACAGATGAGAAAATTTCTCTAAGTCTTTTTTTTTTTTAAGATTTATTTTTTATCTATACATACAAGCTGGGGTGCAGGCCAGAGGCACGGGGCGGCGAGAGGGTTCACCAGAGACAGAGTGGGTAGCAGAACAGGCAAAACAGAAATACACTGCTGAGGGGAGCAGCGGGCAAGGCAGGAGAGGTCTGCCACGCCATGTGGGATTCTCCCTGGCCGGGCGTCGAACTCACATCGCCGCTGCCGACAGCTTCACAGCACAGCGCTAAACCGCTGCGCCACCGGGGAGGCCCTCTCTAAGTCTTTTTCATCCAGTCACCAAATGTGTGTGAGAGAACTGGGATTTTATCTCAGACTCCAGAGTCCAGCATTCTCTAAACGCTTCAAAATATAACCCATTTGTTATATTTACCTATAAAAGCCTCACTCAGAGGTGGACTGTGGTTTCTGTGATAGTACTGGAAAACTTACATAATGATATTGTGATCACAGTAAGTCCTAAATCTACTTTGATTTCTGTCAAACGGAGATTATCAATTCTTTAGTCAGTGTTTTGCTTATAACAATTATAGAGATTGCTTCAGGAAGTTCCTCCCTGGAACACTCGAGCACTAGAGATGGTGCTACTGTTTCCAGTTCTCTCCCTATAAATTGAGGGAGAAGGACACAGAGCAGACATCACCTCAGTCACCATGGTTATGAATTTGTTTACATCATATTTAAACATTTTTTAGTTACTTGACTCCAGTATCAGAGAAACTACCTTTGGCATTTATTCCTGACTTGCTCCGTAGTATATTTAGTTTAGCATAGCACAGGGACATGTGCTCACAATCATTTCGTTATTTATGACAAGAGAAGTCAGTATTCCACTAAAACCAGAACAGAAACGAGACAGTATTTCATCTTAGCAGGATCTGGTGTTGTATTGCTGTCTGTTGTCAGCTCTGCTTATGTAATTCAAAAGAGCACTTACCACTGGGTAACAGACTTTTTCACAGAGAGGGCCGGGGTGTGCAGCACCCTGCCAAGTTTCCCATTAGTTATGGAGAAAAGCCATTTGTATTCTGAAATTGCAAATCAGCCAGGCAATCACCACGCAGAAATAGCCCCCATGAAAATAAGGCAGTGCTATATTTGGCGCCTTAATCATGTATATTTATAGACCTGAGTTTAGTTCTATTTGGAAATTTTCACATTATACAGTAACATTGTGATTACTGACAGGCTCAGCGGGTGGGGGGATGGGACGTTTGAGCCACTTACATTTTTTGAGTGATGGGGAGTTAGTCACAATTTTTCTGTCTATCCTTTGCTGCTGAATTCCTTTCAAAAGTTTCTTTAGTCAGCTTAAAGGGAGATAAGGTACAGATGAGGTTTTGGTGGGGGGGGTGATAGCGGGAAAGTGGGGCTACAAAATTTGGCCAAGGCATTGCCCCAATTGCTTACGTTACTATATTTGTTCTGCACCTGTGCCACAATTGCAAGACTACTCAGGCTTAGGAAACAATAACAATGGGAACAGCAAATAACAATGCAGCAAATAACAATGGGAAAAGCAAAGAATTACTGAAGTCAACATATGGCCTTTTACCTTACTTAAAGCAATGTCCAGTCCTTTAAGTCCCAGAAAAGTAACAAAGGTGGCATCTTCCCGCCACTGCTGAGGTGGAGCTCGTCTTCCAAACAATAGGCCACAATTCCAAAATGGCATCTTCCTTCTTCTGCAGACACATAACAATCAGACTGTAGGCCAGGTTCCAACTCACGAGGATGACACAGGACACAACTGGAGATGCTCCTGAAACTGCCATGGTGCCCCAGCACAGCACCAGGCCAACAACACTGCAAACAACTACAGTGGCCAGACAGCCCATCAGACTGCACTCATGCATTTTAGGAAGAAGCCCGCTTAGGGCCTCTGCCTTCTTCCTTCAGCTGCAGTAAAGACAAAACTGGGAGCAGTTTCCATAGCTCGGCTACTTGCAAAGCTTCCAAAGTCCCTGGCCCCAAAGTGACTAAAGATTCAAAAATGTTTCTTCTTTTCCTATGTTATGACGACTGCCTCTTTCATTCCTACATCTTGGCCACTGCTTCTTCTTTCCTACATCGTGACGACTGAACCCCTTTCTTCTTCTTCAGTCCCCTTTTTCCCTTATCAGAAACCCCGCCCCAAATGCAAACTTACCAGTTTACCTGGGGCTATTCATTTTCAACAGCAAATCCCTCAGACTTTGGACTCAGCTCTGTTACAGGAGAAGACCAGTGTATTCTCACCAGATCTGTCATTGGTACATAAAAGTCCACCAATATAATCCCTTCTAGCTTAAAGGGGAACCAAATAAGGGATCCGGAAAAAAGAAAAAAAATAATAATAAAACAACAAAACTAGTAGGCAACCATACATCAGAGACATTTCTGCGAGGGATGGGGAGGAAAAGGGATCAAAGCGGGAGAGAAGAGTAATGAGGGACTATGGTGATGGTTTACGGGTGAACTGGTGGTGGGCATTTTACAGGGAATACACAGTGATGTGTGTATATATATACACAAATATATATATATATATATATAATACATAAATTATAATTTTTAGTCTCTTATATATAATATATATAATTATATATATATAATTATATATATATATATATATATATATATATATGAGAGACTGAAAAAAATCCACCAGTAGAGATTCATTCTTATGTCACAGGGCCCTTTCCCACATTAAAATAAAAAGCACTAGGGTTGGTGTGTCAACACATTGACACATAGTAGTGATAGTAGTGTTGTAAGATTCATAAATTCATCAGGACATTTCCTGAAAGAAAAATTTAATAAATTCAGGGTGCTTGAGGAACTTGGGTATCTGCATTGAGAGCTATTTCACGGATTTCCCAAAGTTGCTCAGGGCCAGGTCTGTTGGCCAAACAGTGAAACACCTCCCAGATTTGGCATGACTCAGCATTTTGGGACCCACAGACTCAGACGTGAATGACTCATCATCTTCCTCACCCTCACACCTGCTCTGTGACACCTCCCCACCCCCAGTCACTCATGATTTTAGGGAAGGTGCCACAGAGCAGAGCACACTTAAGGGAGCCAGGGGAGATACTCCAGGGAACAGGGATGTAAGGCCCCTGGCCTGGGGTGTTTAAGGCAAATGAGGGTCAGTTTTGGGGGGGCAGGTGGACATAAAAGCAGCTAGACTAGCTCTTCCACTAGCAACTGGATGACCCTGAACCACATAGCTTTAGTTTCCTCATCTGCATACTTCAGACAATACTACCTTCCTTGAAGCGTTGCTGTAAGGATGAAATATGTTAAAATGGAGATGGACTAGGATGCAGACACATAATGGCAGCTCAATAAATAGTAGCTGTCATTATCATTATTATTCTCATCTACCTGAATGGGGTAGGCATCACCCCATGATGGTGTTAGTGACTTGCTTATGGATATTCCTCCCACCCTAGACTGGATTCCAGAGTGACTTTCCTGTTTCATGCAACTTAGAATCTGTCTGATATGAAGAAGCAACACACGACTTAGTTTGCTAGTCCTAAAAGTTCCAAAATCTCTTAACTGACTGACTAAAAATGTGTAGGGTTCCCATACCTGTCCACCCTCCCAGAGTCAGACCTATCATTTAATAAATATCTATTGTCCAAACCCACTTTGCATGATCTGAAATGTTCAAAAAGGAATGCTTAAGAATGTCCCTTTTGGGGGCCTCCCTGGTGGCACAGGAGTTAAAGTCTCAGCGCTATCAAGCTATTGCCAGCAAATGCTCCATGGGTTCGATCCCCGGCAAGGGAGCCGACCCACATAGCACAGCAGACCTCTCCTGTCTCGCCCATTGCTACCCTCAGCAGTGTATTTCAGTAGATCCGCTGTTCTGCTCCCCACTCTGTCTCTGTGAATCCTCTCACCCCCCATACCTCTGGCCTACACCCCAGTTCTTGTATAAATAAATAGATCTTTTTTAAAAATAATAATAATAATAATGTCCCTTTTCAGGCCTGGGATTGTCCAAAGCTCTGCCCTGGTTGTACACTGGTTTCACAGACCAGCAGAGAACAGCACTCAAGATGGTGCTACTGTTTCCAGTTCTATTGCTGTAAGTTAAGGGAGAAGGACACAGAGCAGACCTCACCTGAGAGGGAGAAGACCTGAGATGATGACCCTATTTCCTGAGCGCTTACACTGTGAGGTGTGTTTTACACAAGTGTGCACATTTGTTTCTTGCCACCACGCCATGGTACTATAACTCCCGTTTTAGAGATGAAGAAATTAATGTTTAAAGAGATTAAGAAACACATCCAAGGCTCACACAGCTAGTAAGTGGTAAAGCCAGGATTTGAAGAAGGACGTTTGAGTGGAGAGCCTGCACCCTTGACTGGTGCACGCCCGGAGACGCTGTGCACATGGGCAGAACCCAGGTTTTGGCCAAGTGTGGAGAGTGTCTGGTATGTGGAGTTCTGTGCAGCCAGGAAACAGGAGGAGGTTCTAGGGGTGTGGAGAGAAGTCTGCAGAGACAAAAGGTGACTCAGAATCCATTTTTACCATTACTGAAATACATGTGGTGGGCAAGCAGCCACTCCAGCCTCTTAAATGAGCGAAAGCTCTCATTTGGCTTTATGAAATGTGTTTGAAGTGGACAGTGTGCATCGACAGGTCTGCAGGTGTGCTGCGGGGCAAACTTCCCCTGTCCCCTGGCATCATCGGTGGCATCGCTGATGGACCAAATGTAGGCAAGTGGCATTTGTTCCACAGCCCCTGCTGCTCTTATGTGATTGCTTTTATTCATAAAGCGCATAATAGGTTCACTCACATCAGCTATGAGGGGAAAAACAGCTTCTCCTCAATCTTTTTTCAGAAATGACTAGAGACTTGGCTTCAGAAAAACATGAATGACTGCCTGGTGCTGACTCACTGCTCAGCTGTGGCTGCCCCAGCTAGGAGGGAGGCCAGAGGCGGTGGCGCATGCAGAGTATGGGGCGCCCAGGCCTCTGCTGCTTCTGGCTTGTGATCTAATCTCGCCCCTGCTTGCTTTCTTCTCCTCCTTAACATTGCTGTGACCTGCCAGGATCCAAAGTCTTGAACTTTTCATGGGCTTCCCAGAGCCATCCCAGCCCCTTTGTCCTCACTGGCCTGTTATCTCCTCCACCTGAGTCTACTCCACTGCCTGAAGGGCAGGAAGCCATTCTCATCTGAGCTTCCCTCCCACTCCTACTTCGGTCCAGCTGAAATGTCTTCTTCCTCTTCCATCTGTACTGATAAGATGTCTAGTGGCATTTTATTTTATTTTAATATTTATTTTTATTTATGTATGCATAAAAGAACTGGGGTGTAGGCCAGAGGTGCAGCAGGTGAGAGGATTCACCAGAGACAGAGTGGGGAGCAGAACAGGCAGATCGACTGAAATACACTGCTGAGGGGAGCAGCGGGCGAGACAGGAGAGGTCTGCTGCGCCATGTGGGGATTGAACTTGTACAGCAATGGCTGGCAATAGCTTGATAACACTGAGACTCTAACTCCTGTGCCACCAGGGAGACCCTCTAGTGGCATTTTAGGATGAAAAGTCACAAAGCAAAAGTCTGAGTCCCAGCAGCCTTCATTTGACCAGACCTTTAAGGGCCATTCTGAGCCGCTGTGATTAAATCCTGCCTGGAGCTTCAAACAAAGCTGACCTTTGCCACTGTGGAAGAGCTAAGACATTTAAGATCTGCCCCGGGAGAAAAGCAGTTTGAGCAGCCTCAGGGATGCCAGAAAGGGGAGCTGTGGGAAAGGGCATCTGCAAGGTCACCTGCCCAGAATGTGGGCTGAGTTTCTGGCGGATGTTTTCCCCTGTGTTTCTTTTCAAGCCCGGGATTCTAGCCCAGCCCTACTTAGCCACTCAGCAGGAACAGTCTACTGATTACATGCCCATTTGTTTGGAGCATCTGAAGGATGCCAGCCTCGCTGAAGCTTTATATCTCTGCTGCTCAGGGTCAGTACCAACCATTACCAGTAAGCCCGGAACTCTCCTTCCCCCAATGCGGTGATCAACATAACAAACTCTTAAGGGTGGGGAATGTATAGTTGGGTGTCTTAGGTTGTCCCTAGACATTTACAAAAATTCATTCATTTATTACCTGATTCCATATCTGGAGAGCCAAAGAAATGCTCTAATGTTTCTAGGTCACAAGAGGAAACCAGTCTAGGTCATTCTCAGAGTCTCTCGCTGTTCCAGACTGCTTGCTGGGTATGGAAGTTTACAATTTTATAAGTAAATGAATTAAGCAGAAGTTCTGTGAGATTGTTGATTAGAGGAAGCATCCAGGAGTACCACAAAAGCACCTTCAACAGAAACTGACTGTAACAGGGTAGTCGCCAGGAAAACAGGCGTTTCCAGGTTCTCTGCCCAATCCAAGAAAGCGCAGAACTGAGCAGGGAATAGGGGAAGCCGAGAGGGGACTGGAGAAGGAAGGACGCAGGATGGAGAGACAGGAGACCTGGAGGAGGCACGTGGAGCAGAGAGACAGGAGAAGAAGCTGCGCTTGCTTCTTGCTCCTGGCCTGGTTGAACAGATGTGGGTGAGAGACCCATGGGGAGGTTAACAATGGCAGCTTTTATCTTGATTTTGATTTTGCTCCTTTCCTTCCACACAAGTTGGGCCTCTTCTTCCCCTTTCCTACGGGACCCCACCAGAAGGTGCCTTAGACTTGTGGCAGGCTTTTGGGCCTCAGTGGCCCTGCTTTGGGCCAACCCTGCTTTGTTGGACATTTACCCGGAAGGAAACGGGTAACGTCAGGTACTTGATTTAGAACTCTATTTTCTTCCCCTTTTCTGTATTGCACACTAATTGTATTGAAATTCCCTTCTATCAAAGTTCATAGGCACTAACATATGTTTTGATGCAGTGGATGGCAGAACGTATTTCAAGTGGGCGGGCAGGTTTGGGGATTCTATAATAAGTCCTGTAACAAGACTTTTCTAAGGAAAGTCTTTATTCCATATCTTTGTTCCAGAAAAACAGAATAAACCTACCTTATCTCCAACTCCCGAAAAAAGAGAAGAACTTGCGTGCCCATGTTAGAAGCACGAAGTTGCATAAAAGACTCAAATAGTGTTTATATAAGAACATCCTATAAAGACCAAATCGTGAAACTATGTTCTTTGGAAAAACAAGTCAAAATTTACACACTAATATACACCTGTGTGTCAGAAACTATTTGCACCATTAAGATGGGTTCGATACACAGGCTGTGCCTATCCACACTGGTTAAGAGTTACCAACAACTTCTTAATGAGGCAGAACATGAGACTGAAACTGGAATTACCTTTATAATACAACGCAGTGAGGATTGTTTTTCTCAAAAAAACACAAAACTTCCTAAATTCTGTCAGAGTTAAACAATCTCTTTAGGCATAATTCAATGTAGATATCTGGATCTTCCTACCCCATTGTTGAAAGAAGCCATACCTATGAGAATCCAGTCATAGGATTCCATTTACATAGAATTCAGGATCACAGTGGTGAGCGGTATCAGAACAATGACACATATTGACCTGAAAGGGGCTCAAGGGAACTTGCCTGCGGTGATGGAGATGTTCTATATCTTGACCGGTGGTGTTACATAAGTGCATATACTTTTCAAAACTCATCAAGTCATACACTTAAAATATATGCACATCAGATTTGTAATTCCAAGGTAATTTACAGATTTTTTAAGTCAACATGAAAGAAAAAAAAATTTTATTGCAACAGGCTAACTACTTTCTAGAATTTTTCCTTCATCTAAATACAGTCTTACCTCTTACCTCACAGTTTTCAGTTCACTCTTTATTTCTGGCATCTAGGTATTTCTTTCTATACACTTTTGAAAAAAAAATACTACTTTATTTTACCTACTAGATTTTTACCTAAAAATCTAGGAATCAGGAAATATTTCAATCAGGAAATAGTTTAAATAATCCTGGCACAATATATGCTGGAACCAGAAGTCTTCACCTTCTCTAATGATTTTGTCTTGAGTATCTTTTGCCTTGCATTTGAAATACATACATATTTCTATTTATATACACACATATATTCATACATACATACATACATATAAAAAGTCTATCTTTTCTTCAGTAGCTTGAGATTCTTATCTTGGGTTAAAACCTTTACTTAAAAACCATTGACTAGGGCCTCCCTGATGGTGCAAGGGGTTAAGTCTCAACACTATGAAGCTATCAGCAGCTGCTCCCTGGCCACGGAGTTTCCCACACGGCGCAGCAAACCTCTCCTGTCTCGCCCACTGCTCCCCTCAGCAGTGGATTTCACTCACTCTGCTCTGCCTCGTCTGCTCCCCACTCTGTCTCTAGTGAATCCTCTCACCCCACCCCACCCCCAGCACCTCTGGCCTACACCCCAGCTCTTGTATGCATAAATAAATAAAAAAAAAACATTGACTAAAATCTATTAGTGGACAAGCTAGGTTTTATGTCAGGGATACCTATAGACAATTAACTATTATTAGCAGTGTCTCTCAATCCTATACCTAGTGCTGCTAACTGAGCCCCAGGCTGCCCAATAAAGCATTGAGAAAGACAACAGAAAACACCATTCCAAAACCAACATATCTTTTGGAAGACTGAACATAGAAGATCGTTATCTTCTATTTTTGTTTATTGTTATAGTTTGCTGTCTATTTTTCTCCTGTGATTAAGAGCCATATTTAACTTTCCTCCCAAATGTCACACCTAGCCTGTTCATTGAATTTTAGAAGGTGACTGGTTCTAAATAACTAAAATTATGGTAACCCATGTAAAATGAACACAAAGAGAAACCTGTTTTATTTGTGATATTGTAACAGGGTGGTCCCCAGGAAAAGGTGAAGTTCCAGGTTCCCCACTGCACCCCAAGAAGAGAAGAAGGTGGAGAGGGAACTGAAGAAATAAGGAAGCAGGATGGAGAACAAGGAGACCTGGAGCAGGTACATGCCACAGAGAGACATGTGAAAAAGCTGTACTTGCTTTTTGGTCCTGGCCTGGTTAAAACTGATGTGGGTGAGACCTGTGGGGAGGTTAACAGTGGCAACTTTTTTTTTTAAGATTTATTTATTTATGCATACAAGAGCTGTGGGGAGGGGGGATGGGGGTGGAAGTCTGGTGGTGAGATTTACCAGAGACCGAGCGGGGAGCAGATCAGGTGGATCTACTGAGACACACTGCTGAGGGGAGCAGCGGGGTGGGACCGAGACAGAAGAGGTCAGAAGATAGCTTCATAGTGCTGAGATTTAACCCCTTGCACCACCAGGAAGGCCCAGCAATGGCAACTTTTATTTTGATTTTGATTTTGCTCTTTTCCTTCCAGACTTGTCTGGATGTTTCTGATCCTTTTCTATGGGTCCCCATCAGGAGGTGCCTTAGACTTGTGGCAGGCTTTCAGGCCTCAGTGGTCCTGCTTTGGAACAACCCCATTTGGCTGGACATTTACCCAGAGGGGATGGGTAACTTTGGGTGCTTGATTTGGAAACTTTATTCTTTCCCTTTTCTGTATTGCACACTAATTGTATTAAAGATCCTTTCCATTAAAGATTTCAGGTTTTCAGGTCTAGTCACCTAGCCAGGAATGGACCCCAGGCTGCGGTGGCAGCACTGAGCCCTAGCCAGTAGACCACCGCAGGGTGGTGTCTTACAAAACGGCAGCAGGTACCTCCTCCAGGTCTCCTTGTTCTCCATCCTGCTTCCTTATTTCTTCAGTTCCCTCTCCACCTTCTTCTCTTCTTGGGGTGCAGTGGGGAACCTGGAACTTCACCTTTTCCTGGGGACCACCCTGTTACAATATCACAAATGAAACAGGTTTCTCTTTGTGCTCATTTACTTGCTTGCTTGACACTCAAGTAAGCAAGGGAACATAGGCAAATTTGTTTAGAGACTCAAAAAGTTTATTGAGGAAAGGAACAGAAATAAGTGGGACTCCCAGGCCTGTGGAAGCCATAGTGAGTACTACCTCAGGGAATCTGCCTTCTTTCCCTCATTATTCTAAAGCCTCATCAGTCTTTTGGTGACTGGTTTGTACTCAGTGGTCTCATTCACTGCTTGAATGTCTCCGTGCCCAGAATTAACTCTCTGTGCCCCAGCCCTTATCTTAGAGTTCTTTTTCTTTATCATCCTTGTTCTGGAATGTCCTGTTTCCCCTAGTCCAGGGGTGTTTGATTAGAACCCTTTGGAATTTGTTGCCCTTATCTCTGAAGCCTGCCTTATTCCTCCAAGGCTTTTTCTATTCTATTCCGACCCTGGAAGCGATCCACTTGCCCTATGACTCATTTTTATGCACTAGAGTATATTTTGTCTTGATGTGCCAGATGGCAGAAACTGTTTAGAGTGGGCAGGTTTGGATGTTCTGGGGTGCCCCTCACCCTGCCCTGTAGAAATATGATTTAAATGTCTCTAAACACACTGTTATTTAGACTTAGCCATCATGTGCACGGGTGATACTTAGCAGCTCTTCATCTACTTTGGGAATTTCCTAACTGCTGTAAATTTAAGCTTCCCACGATATTGTCACACTTAAATTCTTGTTTGCACTGAAATATTTAAAGAAGGGAGAATGGCACCCAAGCTGAAAACTGCATCACTTATGTGAGAAGTGTGCTTCTACTGATGGCATATGTTAATCAGGATGTGAGAGCGAAATATATGTACTATGGTGCTGGAGGTTCCCCCACACAGATGATGATAATATGATGATGATGTGTGTGTGAGAGAGAGAGACAGAGCGATAGACAGAGAGATGAAAATCTATACAGGTATGCCTAGAGGAAAGAAATGAATTACATATGTATGTTTGTAAGAACATATTTTCTCAGGCATTGGAAGATGTAACTTTCTCCTGCTTTAACATTTATAATCATGCATGCAATTACAGAGTGACTTTTCCCCTTAATTACCTGTTACTGAATTAATGACATCAATAACTGAGTCTCCTAATCACAGAAGAAGTGTGTACACACAGAGAGCTGAGGCTTGGAGGAAAGGATGGCCTCCTAGCATTTATTTCATCAGACACCCAGATGCTCATACCTACTATAGGAGTGGAGAATTATCAACATTTTCTGTCTATCAGGGTGTCTTCAGAGGACTAGTTCAAACATGCTTTTCAGATAACCCCAGCCAAGAAAAAACAAATCTGAAAAAATGATGTTTATTTTACTAAAAGAAAAAAAAGAGGTTTAACTGATCTGGCCAAAGTTCCAAGAAGTTGTCTTAAGTGAACAAAAATATGACTTTTATAACATTCAAAGACACATAGATTGGACACTGCTAAAAGAAAAATTGATTGGCAAAAACAAGAAATATATTTTAAAACTTTGGAAACTTGAGAAAAAAATCTTCCATCTTTTGTTTAACCAGTTTTATAGTTGGCTTGCACACAGTTGATATATAAATGTTTATTTAGTGATTGCAAACATTTATTTAGCAAATTTGCCTGTTGAAAGAAGAGATAATTTTTCTTTCAATTAAAAAAATCTGCAATGTGAATAAATTCACATGATTTGAAATGCTTTTTCCTACATCTTCTTTTCAGTTATTGGCTATTACATTAAAGTGCAGCTACCACTGAAAGTTCTGGAATATATGCACGGTGAGAAATGCGTTTGGAAGACCTCATATTTGGTCCCTTATACAAGATCCAGTTCTTCCCCTCTAGTTAGAGAAGACTAATGTTTGTCCTACAAACTTCACCTCCTACAAAATAATAATGGATAATAGAAAATAAAAGTCAGTTAAAATGAAATGTGGACCATTTGAAAAC
>PVIJ01004300.1:34989-120240 GCA_004024925.1 Scalopus aquaticus
TTTTTTTTTTTTTTTTTTTTTTTTTTTTTTTTTAGCTGTAATGCTCAATGGAAGAAAAAAAGAAAAAAACGGAATGTGATGGGGGGGAGTGTAAGAATCAGTCCACGGTGGGACTGATCATTACAATACAGTAGGAAAACTGCTTAGATTGAGGTAGTTTTCCTAGTGTGTGGCTTACAAAGCTGTACATTCTCCAGTCCAGTACAAGTCAATTCAAGTCATTCAATTCTTTCCATATCTTTCAAAAGCTTCTAATAAGAAGAAAACCATTGACCTTGTTTCCCCCCGCCACTTCCACTCTACCTTTTTATTTTCTGAAATATTAGCAAAGCAAATCAGAAATACATCTGAAAGAATTAGATTTCTAACAGGTAGTTCATAGCCACATCTTTTTCTAGCATTTGTCTTTTTGCCACTCGTATAAACTGTATGATGAAAAGAATTGCCTTATTCTTAATCTGGCTTGAGGGTCTCTAGCTTATCTTGCAGTAACAATGTGGATCTTTCTTTTTTCTTTTGTCCTTGGACGAATATTCTCTGTTGTACAGCTCTACTTGACCACAGAGTTCCATACCACTTACGTCTTTATTTAAATGCAGTTTTATACAACTCAACAGCAAAGCAAAACAAAACAACAAAGAAATTCCCAAACAAGCCAATTTCCAAATGAGCAGAGGAATTGGTATACATTTTTCTAAAGAAGATTTCCAAATGTCCCACAGGTACATGAAAAGGTGCTCAAAATCATTAATCATCAACTCACTATAAACCAAAACTGCAATGAGATACTCTCACAGGGCAGGGTGAGGGGCATCTCAGGACCCCCAAAACTGTCCACTCGAAGTAAGTTCTGCCATCTGCTACACTGAGACAAAACACATTCTAGTCTATAAGACCTTTAGTGAAAGGAAACTTTAATACAATTAGTGTGCAACAAAGAAAAGACAAAGAATATAGTTTCCAAATCAAGCACCCAAAGTTACCCATGCCCTCGTGGGTAAATGGCCAGCCAAACAGGGTTGTCCCAAAGCAGGGCCACTGAGGCCCGAAAGCCTGCCACAAGTCTAAGGCATCTCCTGGTGGGGACCCATAGGAAAGGGGCAGAAGGGACCCAGCACGTCTGGGACAGAGGGAGCAAAATCAAGATAAATGCTGCCATTTTAACCTTCCCATAGGTAAACGCTGCCATTTTTAATCTTCTCATGGATCTCTCCCCCACATCTGTTCCAACCAGGCCAAGACCAAGAAGCAAGCGCAGCTTCTTCTCCTGTCTCTCTGCTCCATGTGCCTCCTCCAGGTCTCCTGTCTCTCCATCCTGCTTCCTTCCTCCAGTCTCCTCTCCAGTTTCTCCTCCTCCCTGCTCAGCTCTTCCCTTCCTTGGATGGGGCAAGGAACCTGGAACCTCCCCTTTTCCTGGGGACCACCCAGTTACAATACTGCCTCAGACCTATTAGAATGGCACCAGTAGTATCAAAAAGACTAGAGGTAACAAATGCTAGTGGGGATGTGGAGTGCACTGTGCACTGTTGATAAGAATGCAAATTGGTGTGGTTACTATAGAAAAGAGTACGGCGTTTCCTTGAATAATTAAAAGTAAAGAACTGCTATATAATCCTGAAGTTCCATTTCTAGATATTCTGGGAGTGAAGTTGCTATCATGAAGTGATAACTGTACCACCATGTTCAGCGTAGCATTATTTACAATAGCCAAGAGGTGGAAATAGCCTATGTGCTGATTAATGGATGAATGGATGAAGGAAGTATAATATGAGTATATACACATAGTCACGAATTTAGCAGTGGGAATATATTCTGAGAAATACATCTTTCTTGGTGATTTCATAGTGCAGATGTTACAGTTTACTTATACAAATCTAGACAGTATAGCCCAAGTGCATGTGAAACTACACATCTAGCTATATATAGGGGCCATCATTGGCTAAAACACTATATGCAAGGCATGATTGTATAATGAATTATTACTCAGTCATAAAAAAGAATAACATCATTCCACTTGGGGCAATATGGATGGATATGGGGAGGGGGAAGAGGAAAGACAAGACTATGGTGGAGGGCTGTGAGTGTTTGGTGGTGGGTGTGGGATGGCGACGTGCATCTGAGGAGGTGTGACCCGTGCCTCTGAGTCACACACAGTGCTGTAAACCAATTTTACCTAAAAAAAATCTCCCCAGGTAACTCTACTTTGAAGCCAGGGTTGAGAATCTAAGAGTGTTGAAAATTCTCTCTATTTTGTATTTCTTTACCAAAGGACATGTTTCTTAAGATTTTCTTCTTTTCCAGTAGTTCAACACATTCCAGCACAATAGTTTCTCAACCTACTCCCTTTAAAAACATCCGCTGGGACCCATTATAGGATGAGAGACAGCAAGACAAAACCCAAAGGTAATTTATTCTTTGAAGCAATCATCAAAGTGAATAATGAAACAGGAGAGAGAGAGAGAGAGAGAGAGAGAGAGAGAGAGAGAGAGAGAGAGAGAGAGAGAGAGAGAGAGAATGGCTGTTGGAAGTATACTCCCCAAAATCACACTTATTTCATGTTGGGGCTATCGTATTTTTAGGCTGTAGAATTTCAAAGTGTTGTTAAATGTATGCATTGCAATCATATTTAAAGGGTTTTTTTCAGGGGGAAGAGTAATTCATGTTTGTGAGTCATAAACATCTAGAGAGATGAACTATCTTACCTGGTTGGCTATTTCCCGTAGAGTCTAGTTTTCAATTACTGAATGATGAACTAATGTAGAAGTGATCATTACTTTGCATTTTTATTCCCATTTACCTGTAAGCTCATGGTCTTTTTCCATCACACTCCTTTAAGGGACACCAGTGATACTATTTCATCTTTCCCTCACATTGTCATTTGAGTGAATGAATGCTTATTAAGGAAGGAAGACAAAGAATAAGAGCAGAAAAGGAAACGTATCCAGAGCAAGTCTTCCATCAGGAGAGCTCCTCCCCACCTGGGAGGAATAGAGAACCAGGAGGCACCGGCTGTGGATGGTGCACTCTGCCCGTGCTGTCTCCTGTGGTCCTCACAAATCCCCTGTCCATAGGTAGCATTGTTTGTATTTTGCCCACCAGAAAGCAAGACTCAGCGAGTTTATATAACTTTATCTTTCCTTTAAACAGCTTATTAAATGCATCCAATGGCTTAATTAGAGAATGAAAAAGAGGTGCATTCCAGTGACACCTTTATAAAAATTTGTTTTTTAATCACAAGTGGTGCATTAGGGGAATTTTTTGCAAAGGTCACAGACAGTATTAAGTGCTTTCCATGAATTACCATATTGAACCCTCACAACTATTTGAGTCTAGCACCACAGTTCCCTTTTTACAAGGCAAAATCCCCTACTTAAACATACACACCTAATAACAGGTAAAAGTGGGATTTGAACTCAGGCAGGACTTCTTGCCGCCAGATTCTGGGCTCATAGATCTACATGACCCAAAGGGATTGTTTTTTTTTTTTTTCAATGATACCACACTACAGAGAAAGAGGGAGTTGTTTGCAGCATAGAAAAAGAGGGCCAGTCAATGAAGGACTAAGGAACAGAAACAGGGAAGATGAGTCACCAGAAGACTCTGGGCGACATTTACAAGTCCTCCCCTTGAGCGACCTGCGAGGAGCTCCACACCTGGCTCAGAGCAGACGGAAAATGGGAGAAAAGTCACGACTTCTATTCTTGCGGACTCAAGAGAAGATGTAAATAGATCTTATGTGCATGAGAACACAAATGGAAAAGTGACACCGTATAAATAAACCCAATTAAAAACGCACATGTGCGAAGGGCACTGCTAAAACTGGATCGAGGACCTGGAGCCAGGGAGTGTTAGCCTGGGAAGTGAGCATGAGCTGGGGATGGGGTGGGTGCTGGGAGAGAAGGGGTGGGCAGGAGCAATGTCATGAGCATGACTGTGAGGGAACAGAGGAGGTTGGCTTTGCCAAAATGGGATGCAGTTGAGAACTGAGCCAAGATGTGGCAAAAGATGAAAGTGCTGGGGTCACAGGGGTGGAGGGCTGGCAGGGCTCACTGGAGATCTCAGAACTGTTGAGTGTGGGTGAAAAGCCCTGCACGACAGGCAGAGAATTGAGACTGTGTGTGTGGCGGGGAGGGAGGGGGCAGTGAGAGGCCTTTCTCTCCAACCAGAGTTGCAAAGGAGCTTAGAGGCCCTCAGTCTGATCTATTGTAAGTGTCGGCCTGGGGCAGCAGAGTCAGACTCTCAGAGCCCTTCCCACTCTTGAACTAGGACCTGCATTTTAACAAAATCCCCAGGTAGGTGGATACACACTGAAGTTTATCAAGCACCGAAGGGGAGTACCTAGGAGATTAGAGTTTTTCTCTTGCCAATTGCATAAAAGAATGATGCCTAGAATACCAAGGAACCAGAACTATCTTAAAGGCGGAAGAAGCTTTTGATGCTTCTTTTGGAGCTTCCCTGACATTGGTCAGTCCTGCCAGAAGCCCGAACTTCATGGGCCCTAACTCGTGGTACAGCAGAAGGCTCAGCTTCGCTGCCCACAGGCGAGTGTGATTTGAGGACACTTCAGTCAGATGATCCTGGTTGCTGTGATCCTATTTTCAAGCACAAAACCTTTCCAAAGACCAGAGAACAGACCCAGTGGTTCTGAGGAAAGAGAAGGGAACGCAGTGTAATGCAGGTGACCCAGACAGCTAGAACGGGCTCCAGGCTCTTGGGTTGGTTGTTAAAGATGTCAAACTGGTGGGAGCTGGAAGCCAGCTCTGGTGGGAGTATTTGCACCACAGAAATCAACAAACGCTGCAAATCAAGGCCTTATTTTTTTCAGAGAGACCATTTACCAGCATGCCACTGTGGCAGCGTAGACAGATAAGAAGAGAAAAAGCCCAAGAAGGAGAAATTCAGTAAAGGAAAAGATGAGTGAAGTGTTAGAAAATGAAACTACTAGGCATTCTTCATTCCAAATTCCTAATTGTGCCTGCAATTCAGTGACTAATTTCTAAGGCTGCTTTTCCACAGGCTTGTCTCAAGAGTGGTCGTTGAGAGCTCAAAGAGATTGAAAAAGGTGTGAAATCACATGGAAAACAAAATCATGAGCTGACCAGAGAAACATGTAAAGATGACTGGGCGCTAGGGGCTGGGGGAGGGTAAGATGCCCCATAAGTGTTCGTTATCTGCTGGGGGATAAGCCTGGAGAAGGTGAAGGTGGGTTCATCGAGGGTGGGGGTTTTTTCCTGTCGATCATATGCATATTGTGTTTAATTATTATTATTATGTTGGTACCCAAACCAGCCCTTTCTGGTGACTTAGATTTGGCCTTGTGTTTCTGATATCATCATTACCCCTGGCTAAAAAACAAGTTTTTGATAAAGAAGTTTGTCATTGCAATGCCTGTTAACATGAAATAAGCTATATCCCTGAACATCTCTGTTTCAGCCAGGTCACTTCCTTAGTTTTCATTGAAAATTCTTGAACTTTCCTACATCCATGCTTGGCTTTTTCTGTGCCTTTGTTTGGGGTACAATTCCTTTTCTTGTGTTCCTGGTCAATTCCACTAAGACATCAAGACCACATATTACCTCCTACAGGGAGCCTTCTCTGATCACACCAGTCTGTGGTAACCTCTTTCTCCATTCAGCAGTGACTTTTGGGACCAAAGTCTTAGGGGATTGTGTCTTATACTTTTTTCCAAGTGAATATTAGGAGGTGTGGTCAATTCACTGCATACTTCCAGCTTTGGAGATGTCCAATGGTTACCTACAAAAGAACATTTGATAAATACAATGCATATTTTCCCCTTCAAAAATCTCTCTTCACTATCAAATTCCCGGGTTGTCTTCTAAGTGCGTGTTCTTCTCCAGTTAGCATTCTGCTTTGTGTCTGTTGTTAAAAAACTAGATGCTGTAACAACAGCAATGTCCCCAGTGTCCCACTTCCCATCATGCTGGCCTGTTCCAGCCAGCAGAGTTGGCTGATCAGCTGACTTAGGTTCAATCGAAATCTTTGCTTTAATTGATCAAGTTGCAAAACCTAATTTACGTAACCAAGAATAATGTGTCTTTATAATACCACAGGCTTACCTTTAACTGGGGTAAAGGGAAAAAACAAATACCTTGATAATCCCAAATAAGTCTTTAATTACCCAAACAGAAAGGAATAGAGTCTTGAGAACTGGACACATATTCCCAGAGACACACCCCCTGCCACTCCGGACACCCAGGACAGCCAGATCATGTGGGCATTTTTTTCATAAAAGCATGCTCAATTTTCCTTGAAAAGAGGATTTTTTGGTTGTTTTCTTGGTACCTCATGAAATGCTAACTACATTGTATTACACATGAATATGACCAGATCTCTGGAAGAGTTTCTAAATATAAACATGGCGTTTATTTTCCTGGCCTCATGTCATCCAATTTTCTTTTCATTTACAAGAAATAGGAGACATCAGCACTGAAGACTTGCTGACACTTCAATGAAAAGAACTTTGGTTGTGAGTTGGTTGATTTTTATTTCTATTTCTATGTATTCTCTAAATCAAATATCTCAAATTCACTTTGGAGGTGAGATTCACATCCTACTTTCTACTAGAGAAAATCCATAAATTAGCACAGGATGGGAATCTGGCCCTGACTATGAACACAGGACAGAGTGGTAAGTCCAGCACAGGTCTCTGGTACACCTATGATTTCGCTTCCTTTGGCCAAGGTTAGAAAGTTTTCCATTGTGTTTACACAATATTTTAAGTATCCAAAAACCGTAGCAGAGGCTAATATTCCTTCCTTTCTTTTGCTCCCTTTACACATACCTTAAAGTTTTCTTTTAGTGTTACTTAATAGAATCCGGAGATGATTTGTCACAGGATAAGAATTTTTTCTCAGTTTATTGCTCAGAAAATGTATTGTATCATCCTTTGGAGACCTTCAAAGCAGTAGATTGAAAATGAGCAATAGTAAGGGTTGATCTATTATTATTTATGACTTATTCTTTATTTTTTTCTTACCCAAATGCTCTTAATATTAAAATCTAGAATAGACTTAGATTAAGTATGTTTATTTAATCTAGAATAAATATGTTTATTATCTGCTTGGATATCCTGTGTAGGGCCTGTCTCAATATTTTGCCTATTTTTATATTGACTTGTCCATCTTTTTTCTCATGTTTTATAGGAATTTCTTACATAACCTGAGTCAAAGCCCTTTGTCGGATTATATATCACAAATATTTTCTCCCTCCATGTCCAAATAGTATTTGAAACATTCCATTTAACATAGCATTAGAAAATGCATAGAAAACGATGCATAGAAAATGATGCATAAAAATGCATCAATGTCTAGGATAAAATATAACTAAAGATGTATAAGACAGCTACAAATAAATATAAAATATTAATGTAACAAATTTTAAAAAGTCCCAAATAAACTGGTTTTTAGATTCAATGCAGTCCCATCAAAATAGCAGCAGCATGTGTGCAGGTGATTCATGTGTGGCTAAGACTGAGAACAAGTGACTGAGAAATTTGTTTAGTTGATAATCCTTTCCTGAGAAACGAATGATTTCATTGTTCTCACACATGCCTGCCTTTTATTAAGTTCCCACCTCTTCTACATTTCCATAAGTCTTGGGGGGTAGTGGACAGATGCCCAGGTAAAATATGGACTGTTAGTCCAGGTCCTGCTGCCAGGTCAGTCCACGCTGGTCATCACTGATGCTTCTCCTGGTGCTGCCACTCAGGCCAAGTACTGTTCATTGCTCAGTTGCGGATCTGGACCAGCAAAGGAAACTATCATTCTCTAAATTCAGCTCTTTTACTGAGCACTCAGCCCCCAGAGTTTGGTGGGACAGCTCTCTTTGTTTGCAAAATAGCCCAGTGTTCCTAACTGCTCCTGGAGGAGCCGAGTTGGGAGGTTACCATGCTATTAATCAGAAGCGTCATTTCTCTCCAATCCACAAAGTCTGTTGCTGAGTCTGAATAGTGTGCCAGATTCCATCTCCAGTTGGTCTAAATTCTCCTTCTGGGTTTCTTCCATCACCCTGTGGCTTCTTTCCTGTCATCAGCACCTGCTTCATCAGATGTGTTCATGGACATTGGAACCTCTTCCGCCTCAATGGCGCCTACCTCTGCAGGCCAGAGCTGCCCCCGGGCCAGCCAGTACTCATGCTCTAAATATAGGGAGTGCAATATATTTAGCTTATGAAAATTTAAATTTCATAAATTATGGTGACTGGAACATAAAAACTCGTTCATTCATAATCAAGCAGATTGGAAAACTGGTGGTTTTGTACATCTTACATTTGATTTTTAATACTTTTATATTTTGAGGTAAATGTAGATTAACATGTGATTGTATAAGAGATCACAGAACTCCTTTATCAGGTTTCTCCCAATGATAACTTATTGTATAACCATAGCGCAATATCTCAACTAGGAAATTAACCTTGATAAAGTCCATCAACCGCATTCAGGTATCACCAGTTTTGTGTGTGTGTGTGTGTTTATAAAGATATAAATAAAACATATTTATTTATATATTTTACATCATTGTGTATTACCCGTAAAATTCCCACCACCAGTTCACCCATGAACCATCACCATTACCCCTTGTCAGGTATCACCAGTTTTAGTTTTACATGTACTTGTGTGTAGAATTTTATCACATCCATAGATTCATATAGCCACCAAAATACAGAACAGTTCCATCACAAAGATCCCTCATGACACCTTCATCTCCCCTCCTTTAACCTCTGGCAATGAACAGACTTTTA
Organism: Scalopus aquaticus; assembly: GCA_004024925.1. Classification (NCBI taxonomy): domain Eukaryota; kingdom Metazoa; phylum Chordata; class Mammalia; order Eulipotyphla; family Talpidae; genus Scalopus; species Scalopus aquaticus. Next base: position 43,750 of record PVIJ01004300.1, read on the forward strand.
ATTGTGTCATCTCAGGAATGTTATATGAATAGAGCCATACAGTATGTTGCTTTGTATAGTTTTCCTAGTGTTTGTTCTAGTAATTACAGTGTACACACATAACTTACCACAGTCTGCTAGTAATGACCTTGTGCCATATCTAGTGAGGTATAAAAACCTTCATTCCATTTAGGTCCCACTACCCTCTCGACTTCTTAAATACAATTGTCTTAAGTATTTCTTCTTTCTATATTATGACTGTATTCAATGATGTTATATCTTTTGTTTTAACCATCAAATATGATTTAAGAAATGCATGAAAAGAATATTCCATTATACCTACTTCTATTTTTGACTAATTCCAATGTTGTATCCTGCCAAAGTTCCAATCCTTCTTCTGTTACCATTTCCTTTGACCATTCTTTATGAAGAGTTTCATTAGCATCCTTCTCTGAAATTTCTTTCTTTATCCTTCATTCCTGAAGATACTTTCTCCAGTTGTAGAATTTGAGGTTAACAGTTCTGTTCTTTCAATATTTTGAAAAATGTTGTGCCAATTCTTTCTGGCCTACATGGTTTCAAATGAGAAATTTGTTCTCATTTAGTTAGAGTTCTCCTGTGCATGACATGTCCTTTTTCTCTGGATGTTTCCAAGATTTTTCATTATCTTTGACTTTCACAAGTTTAATGATGAGGTACTGTAGCATGGATTTACTTGAATTTATCTTGTACAATATTCTCTTATCTCCTTAAATCTATAAATTTATGTGTTTAACTCTTGTGGGACATTTTTTCACCATTATATCTTTAAGCACATTTTTAGTCCTGCTCTCTCTTCTTTGTTTTTGGGACTTTAGTGATATAGATGTTAGTTCTTTCATATTGTCACATAGGTCTCTGTGACTCTGTTCTCTTTTTCTTTTTCAGTCTATTTTATCTCCACTCATCTTGAGTGAATTCTATTAATAAGTCTGTAAGTTCACTGAGCTTGTCATTCCACTCTACTTGGAACCTGAAGTTTTTTATTTAGCTTATTGTATTTTTCTTTTTTTTTAAGATTTATTTATTTATGCGTACAAGCTGGAGTACAGGCCAGAGGTGTGGGGTGGCGAGAGGGTTCACCAGAGACAGAGTGGGGAGTAGAACAGGCAGACTGACAGAAATACACTGCTGAGGGGAGCAGCAGGCGAGGCAGGAGAGGTCTGCCATGCCATGTGGGAATCTCCCCGGCCGGGCGTCGAACTCGCGTTGCCACTGCCAACGGCTCCACAGCGCAGCGCCTAACCGCTGCGCCACCAGGGAGGCCCCGCTTATTGTGTTTTTTACTTCTACAATTCTAATTGGACCATTTTTATAACTTCTATTTCATTTCTAAGTCTTCTGTTTTCCACTTGTTTCAAGAAGATGTATAATTGTTTATTGAAGCATTTGTATAATGCTTGGTTTAAAATTCTTGTCAGATAATTCCAACATCTGATTCATCTTGATGTTGGCATCTGTTGTCTTATTTCATTCGTGTTGTCATTTGCAATTGAATCCTGTAGCATTTGGATATTATACGATGATGCTGTGGAGCATATTTCATCTTCTCTTATGCATGGGAAGCCCCTATTGAGATGCTAAGGTCTAGGTGGCTACGGATATTTAACTTCCCAACACCATCCTGGCAAAAGTAGTGTTGACTCACACTGCCTCATTGCAGAGCAGTGGGTGGGAAGGAAACTCTGATCCCCCCATGCCCCACTGACACCTCCCCAGTGAAAGTGAGGCACTAATCATCTCATTCCCTCTAAATGGGGGCATAAACACAGCTCCTTGCTGGATTTCCCTGTTGCCATGGAGAGTGACTGCTATCCACTGCTTTCCACTTCAGGGGGCACTGGACCTTGATAAAACCAGGAAGGGAGCAGAGGGAAATGGATCTCAGCTAGAATCTGCCTCCCACCACCACATTCCATCTGGGCGATGCTGGATAATGGTGGGAAGAGGGATCAGTGTGCTGATTCACCTTGTTTCTCACAGCTTTGTTCAGCAATGCTGCTGGGTTGCGGGGAGGTTCAAGTTCCTGCTGGGCCCACTGGCACAGAGGTGGCGGAAAACGGAGCACTGACTAGCTCCAACCTGCATGGTCTTGTTTGGTTTTGATCCTGGGTGGGGACTGAAGGTCCATTTTGCTACTCTGTCTATTCACGCTGCCCTGGTGGGAGAATAGGAGCACTGCCTACTTCTAACCTACAGGAAATAAAAAATGAGCTCTCTGATCAATCCCACCAGCACCACCACAAGCAGGAGAATTGGAGCACCAATGCCTCATTCCACAGGGAGACTAGATGGGGAGGTGGATCAGCTCCCCATACTGCTCCACTGAAACTAAGGTGGAGAGGAATGCAATTTCCCATCAGTGTTCAGCTAGCGCAAGGTAAGCATTACCAAAAAAGGCTCTCCATAGACAGGCCAGTCTTGTCTTGTGGTTGTTGTTTTTATTTTGAGTGGGAAGAACAGACTTTCCTTAGAGTTTACTTTGTTTGTACCTGTTGGCAGTTCCAGAATGGAGGCATCCTGTCTGGCATATATAGGCGAAGCAATAAAGAAGCCTGGAAAACTTACCACCATGCTATTTCTCAAATCCCAGATTCCTTGGGCAGTCCACCTTTTTCACTCCTTTGAGTCATCTGTTATGTTTTCCTATTGTATCATGTCCATATGATAATGGAGGACCTGGGAACCTCAGGGTGCTCCACAGTGATCAGAATCAGAAGTCTGATCCATACTTGATTTGTTTCAGAAATAAATAGATAACAGGTCTGTGAGTACCCGACAATTCATGTAAGCAAGTTTTGAGGATGTTATCATTTTAGTTTTACTCTATCTTCTCCATCAATCATATGTATTATGCCATAGTATGTGACAAAAATTAGTTTTCAGAGTGAGAATATTCTGTAAATAACTTCCGAAGCATCAAAAATTATATTACCTTCTTTGTTATTTTGTGGGTGTACTTAGATGAGTTTAATTCTCCAAACAATGGTTATTTTCAACTTAATCAGAAACCCAATGCCTAACCAATTTGGCTAAAAGAGATTTTACTGCACATGAGAAACTTGGAACAGAGTTAGATTATTGATTTCCATTGGGTAAGAAAGACAAAAACATGCTGAAATTTCAGCAAGCAGGTGATAAACAAGCAAATAAGATTCCTTAAAAAACTAAAAATAGAAATACCATGTGATCCAGCAACACTACACCTAAATATTTATTTGAATACTTTTAAAACACTAAATGAAAAAGATACACACCCCTATGTTTGTAGCAACATTATTCACAATATCCAAGACGTGGAAAAAACCAAATGACCATCAATGAATGATTGGCTAAAGAATATTACTCAACTATTACAAAATATGAAACCTTGCCTTTTTTAATGAATTATAGAAATGATCCCTAAAAATATGGTCTTGAAACCTTGTCTTTTGTGACAACATAGATAGGTCTTGAGATGACTGTGCTAAGCAAAATAAGTCAGAAATTGAAAGACAATAACAGATGGTTTCATTCATATATGGAATGCAAATTTTTTTTTATTATTTATATCTTCTACATTTTTGTGTATTCTCCGTAGGATACCCACCACCAATTCACCCATGAACCATCACCATAGTCCCTTGTGCTCTTTTCAAAGCAAATGAACTAACAAAACACAACAGAAACGACTGAGGCTCTAAAAGATATGGTGACTACCAGAGGGGAAGAAGACAGGGAAGAGGGAGAAAAGGTAGGAGAGGTTAATTTGTTGGTGTGAAGAGCATTAGAACTTTGGTGGCTTTTATTGTGAAATTATGTATATGTATATGTATATGCATATGTATAGATACATGTATATGTAGGAGTGAAACTGTACTCCCGAAATTTATATAGTATTGTAAACTATGATAAATCAATGACATTTTATTTTAAGAAAAGATGTTTTTGTTCCTTTCTCAGATTTTTAAATTAATGCATGCTTCTGTAAAAATATTCCAACAGAACATAAATGGAAAATGTAACAAAAACCTTCCTCCTTTTCCCTTCAACACTCTCCCCTCTGGTAATAGTTTTGGTTTGCTTGGCAAATTTCAGAAATAGCCTTCAGTACTCAAAGGTTTTTATGTCCAGGTGAACTTGAAACCTCTAAGTCCCTGGAGATTTTTATCACTCGACATGGGAGGTGACTTGGGGTCCATGGGGAACAGCTCACTTTCTCAGCTCTGATCCAGCTTTCAATTCATGAAGAATAAGATGTGAACACACTTAAAATACACACATGCACAGATGCACACATGTACACACTCATTTGAAAAAACCGTTTCAGTGATACCTTCACTAGTGTGTTTATTTCTGATTTTTTGTATATGGAATCTCAAAATCACCTCCTTGTGTATATCACAGAAGTACAGTGTGTGGTATATAGTAGACATTCAATGAATAAACTGTAATTATTCCAGGAGGGAGTAACTTATCTGTTTTTGTGTTTTTCATGAAAAACAAGATGAAGATAGAAAATAATTTTATAAGTGCAGCACTGCAAACTTACTAATGAATTATTTCCTTCTAGTTTTCTCTTATCTTTGAAGCCTCCCTGGCCTTTAGTAATCCTCTCTACTATATTTGCAAAATTATGCCGAATTGTGGGTTGCGGCTAGGAGAGAACTTAAAAATCAGTTAGCCTTTACAGGCTTTGCTAGAAATTCATAGAATACGAAACCTTGCCTGAGTGCCCTGATGAGAAAGATTCTCTCCTTTTCCCAGGCCCCAGTCTTTGTTGAATAGCTCTTTGATGCTGCTTAGCACAGATATTTGTAATGGATGGTAAGTCTGAGTACTATCTAGTGAAGTATAAACATTTTCTTGGTGTTTCATAAATATTTTCTTGCTGCCATTCATTTTAATATTATGGGCCCTCCCTAGTACTATGCCCAGAGAAGCAGTCAATAAATATTGATTAAATGAGGAGGTTGAATAAACCACATCTTGATGTCAAGGGTGCCCCATTTAGCTACAAAATTAGATTTTTCCTTTTGTTCATATCTACAGTTGTATAACAAGCATCACTATCTTTATTGTTTACCTAGAAATAATTTTTTGACAAATTAAAGGGTTTATTACATGATGTATTTTGCTAAATGCTTTGTAAAAAAAGAGACTAAGGAAAATTTTTAGTTTATAGATAGGTGAAAAGAAGCTTTGAGTCTCCCAGAGAAATTATTTGAAGTCCTTTGTTCAAAATTAGTCATTGACTGCTTTAGCCCCTATGGCAAACAGTATGACGTTCCTCAAAGTATTAAAATAGATATACTATATGATCCAGCAATTCTATTCTTAGGAATATGTAATTCCACTTCTGAAGAATATATAATCATTTTAAAAAGATTTATTTATTTATGCATACAAGAACTGGGGTGTAGGCCAGAGGTGTGTGGGGGAATGAGAAGATTCACCAGATAGAGAGTGGGGAGTGGAACAGGCAGATCTACTGAAGTACACTGCTGAGGGGAGCAGCAGGCAAGGCCAGAGAGGTCTGCTGTGCCATGTGGGAAGCTCCCTGGCCAGGGATTGAACTTGTGCTGCAGTTGCTGCAGATAGCTTCATAGTGTTGAGACTTAACCCCTCATGCCACCAGGGAGGCCCTATAATCGTTATTTTGAAGGGATATATGTACTCATATGCTCATTGCAGTACTACTTACAATAGCCAAATTATGGAAACAACCTAACTGCCCATCAACATAGAAATGGATTAAGAAGATGTGGTGTATAAATCGATGGAACACTAATCATCAATAAAAAAAGGTCAATTCTTGCCATTTATGACAACATGGATGGAACTAGAGGAGATTATATGAACTGAAATAAGTCAGAAGGAGAAAGTCAAATATGGGATGATTTCACACATATATGGAAGATAGAGAAAAACAACAAAAAAGGAACTGATAAGTCTGACCCAAAATCAACCCTAGAAATATGACTGCAGAATTAAAGATGCTGGGGGTGAGGAGTGAGGGGGCAAGGGAGGAGATAAGGGGAACAAAGTGTGGTGGGTGCCCAAATGTCTAGGGTAAAGAACTATGGGTACTTTGATGATGAGGGTGGTGTGGTGACATACATCTGAGGAGGTGTGAACATACCCCCTAAATCACTATAGTGTTGTAAACCAATGTTACCTCAATAAAGAAAAAAATTTTATAATCAAAATAAAACAAAACAAAATCAGTCACTAAGAAATGAAGGTCTTCTTGGTTGATGTTGAGTACTTAATGTTCTGGGCAGCTAGGAGGGTAAAAGATATTTTATTGGAAACAACACAAGCTCTAACAATAGGGCACTATGTTTTCCCAGCTTGTCCCAATTCTTTGCAAAAGGTATATTCATATGCATCATGGTCTCAGTATGTGACATGAAATGCTGTCTAGACCTTCTACACCCACAAATATCTGAGAAAACAAAGAGAGTCTGTTCATTCTTAACTGCTGCCTAACACCAGCCTTACAGTTTTTAAAGCCCCATTTATGTCACTGTGACTGAATCAAGTACTTTAGAAAAATACACTTGGAAAGAGGCAATATCTCTATGAAATATAAGAGGTAGAAGCAATAAGTCTTTTACTCACAACCGATTCTCTCAGATTCACAAAACTATGTTCCAGGTAAGAAAGTAGGTAAGCTTAAAGGTTAGCTAAAGGTTAATTTCTGGATATATCTTTATCTAACTACATAAGGATAAAAATTATGGAACAATATTGATATTTAGGTTTGAGGTATGGACCTTTCTAAAAGGAACAGAACACTGGAACTGTTGTACTAAACAAGACTTTCTTCCTCCTATGATAAGTGTTGCCTTTTGCATCACCATTTTTGGGGTCCACTTCTCTGAATTGGACAAAATGAGCACAGTTTACCTAAATTTTTCTGTTGTCTAGTATGAAGACAAAGCTTCAGTCAGTGTGTCAGTATTATATGTGCTTCGGATTTAGCATTTATAGCTCTCTATTCAGAAAGAAACTCCTGGGAAGGGTGGAGGGGTTGTAGGTCCCTCCTCACTCCCCCATCTTCATCTCCCCACTCCCTCTCCTTATTCCCACCCACCATCTTCCTTATTCCCACCATCTTGGGCCAGCAGTTTAGTGGACACCAGAAATGACCAATTATGCCAGTTGCAGGGGTCAGCTTGGTTTTTGGTTTTGAGTTCAGTGTTACACAATTTGCTCACTTTCTGTACCCCCGGGAGTCAGGCTCTGGATTCTTCTATCACTGGACGGAGCTCACAGGAAGAGATGGCTATATCCATCGATGGAGAGATGGGTCCAGTATAAATTTTGGGGGCAGTTATAAATATTGAGCCATCACATTAAATACCATTTGGAATCTCTCATTGGAAAGCTGCATGTTTAAATAGTGTTTGTAAAAGGGTTAACTGAACTGAGCACACCTCTTATTCGGCTGTCAAGAATGTTCTCAGCATAGGTCTATACAGTACTTGCAAGTATTTCTTTAGTGATGTTGTTACCTCTTTTTAGGCCATGCTCAAAATTGTTCTGATCATTTTTCAAAGCCACATCATGACTTAATGACTGATTCTTTTCTCTTCTCTGTTCTTGGAGGCTAGCTCTTCTCTCTGAAATACCATAATGACACAGACCTACTTATTTGTGTTGGTGCCAGTGGCTGGAGAAAGCTTTTCAGTTGTTTTTATTTTAGAGACACAATCTCTGTTTCCTTCCTCTGGTTAACACAGATAACTGACTCCAGGCACAGTCTTTATTATTTTTATTTAATTTATGAAATTAAATGAAAGGTTGTGAGCATAATATGATTTAGTTATTTGTAGTCCTAGCCAAGGGGAGTTTGGAAATACTGATCATAAAATAGCTGCAAATATGTTCCCTAGAAGAAGTGCGTTCAGACTCCCTACATAAAGACGAAGCCTTTAGCAGTTTATTTATATGTTTTAGTCTTATGCCAGTGATAGATCACTGCTTTTAGACTACAATTTTGAAAGAATTCAACAGCTGAGCTGGAAACTCAAACCCACTCTTCAAAATAAAACGTGAGATAGAAATATGGCTGCTATAATCCAAAGGGCAGTGCCTGCTCCCAGTTTGGCATTCTCTGAGTCCAGCTGTTATAATTTATATTATAATAGTAAAACCAAGAAATGCTTTTAATGTAAATTCCTTACATTGCATGTCTCTCTTTGAAGACCAAATGGACATTCTTATAAACTATCAGAATAGGAGGTGGTTCGGTTTTTTTTCAGCTGTAAGTAGGCATGGAAATCAAATTCTCATAAATTTTATGTCATATTTAGTATTATCCCAGGGAGTTTAAAATATAGAGACTTAAAGACAACAGAGCATGTCACTTTCTTTATACTTTTCTGTTCAGTGTTACCCGGTTTGCCATAATAATCCCATGTTATTTTTAAAATTTGGGAGATGCCAGTTATATTCACCATGATGTTAAGAGGAACATCAAAATGATATAATACTTTGTACAAAATTATATAATACTTTGTCAAAATGTATAATACTTTTGTAAAAATGAGTGTTTTCATTAAGATTATGTGCTTTCACGGGGATGGAAGAAGCATATAGACATATGTGAGTTATCTTGGAGCTTGGGCCCCGTACACCAATCACTCTCATCCTAACTTCACATATGCTCTCCATTGTCTCTATATGTTTATTTTTATCTGTTTATTCATCCATCCATCCATTGATTTGTTTCACGAAGATTTATGGCAGATTACATTGATGACAAAAATGATAAAAGTAGAAGTGAAAAATAGATGTATGTAAGATAAATCATAATGATTTCTAATCATGTTTATAACTGAGTCATATATGTGGTTTTCTAATATTATTCTCAGCTACTACCCAAAAAAAAAAACCAAAAAACCAACAACAACCTGGTTGGTTAGTAGATTCAGGATCCCCAGGATCAAAACAAACCAGCTACTCAGTAAAAGAACTACCGTTCTTGGTACAGAGCCCAACAGGAAATTCTTCCAAAGGGCTCAGAAAGAACACTGTTCTTTGACAAACACTGTCACGATATCTTAGCAAGAGAGGTGGTTTATTTTTCACACAGCCCTTCCAAAGGAATGGTGACCTCATATCAAAGAGTAGTTCTGTAAACTGACATCATACCAAACAGTAGTTTTGTGGGTTCTGCTGCTGCCAGTCCAGCTTCCTCTAGAAAATCTCACCTTGACCTTGTACACGTGTAGACTTGGGACACGTGGCCCCTTGTGAGTGCTCAGTACCTGTTAGTGACAAGCATGACTGCTACTACTAGTGTCATCATTTGCGTGTTACTCTTTAATGGGGGAGAGACAAGCTCCCCATTATGCAGGTGAGCCAGAATGGCAGTGAGCACCACTTCTGAGCTCCCAGCTCCCTCCTACGCCAGTGCTTAGCACCTGGGTTAGCTTGTGAATTAGCCAGCCTTAGTTGAGCAATGCCATGTTGGGATCTCCAGGTAAGGCAAGCTTGCTCCAGGTAACACTTGGAAAACGGAAACTCCATAAATAGTCACTAACTGCCATTGTGGGGAGCAAGCCAAAACTGAGCTAAGAGGAATACCTTCCAAGCCGGAACCTGCAGGCTTCAGCATTTCATTCCTGAAGGACAAAGTCCTTTTAAGGAATTAGAGGCTATCTAGAAATCCTTTGTGATTTCCCTGACTTACAACTGGTAGAGAAGACAGTGAAAAGGAGGCATTTAGATGGGCTCCTGTACCTCTAGAATCTAGAAGGATCTCCCTTCTTTGTTCTTCTTCCCTTTCCCTCTCCCTCTTTGGCTTGTCCTCCTTTTAAAAATCCTATTAAATGGTTCATCACAGTTGGTCCTTTCATGTCAGAAGGCAGTAACTGTCAGGTTCTGCCAAGAAGAGGATCCATTTGGAGTTGAAATGCCCTCCCTGGGTTAATCTCTTTGGTAGTTGCATGTAAAACATGGCGAAGCATGTGGCAGAGATTAGGCACGCCTTGGTATTGAATTCTGAACACCAGGATGTGTGGGGGCCTGTGTTCCTCACAGTCACGTCACTTTCTTCTTTTAATGAAAGCTGAAACCCGCTCCAGCCAGAGAGCAGTGGGAGCGAACAAATGTGGAGGGAAAGAAAATAGAAATGTTTAGGAGGGCTGGCTCCCCCACCCCAAAAAAGCCTCTCCCTCCTGGCCAGAGGAATGCAGAGGGGCAGCAGGAGGAGGTGGGGAGGGCTAATGGGAGGAATTTGTGTGGCTGCTTCTGTTTCTGGCTTCTCTGTAAATACTGCGACACCTCCAAATGGAGGAACAGCTGAGATAAGTGACTGCTAATCCCCCAGTGCCTGGAGGAGGCCAGGCCGCTCCCTCCAGATCCCAGCAGATGGTGGATGAAACAGGCTTCCCTTGAGGCAAGGGCAGCAGGAACTGTCCCACCTTCTGTTCCTTCAGCTTGGCCAACACGTCTCCCTCACGGTCTGCCCTGCCCAGAAAAGCCTCGCTGGCCCTCAGGAACCCCAGGGACATGCCCCAGCTTTGCCATCCCCCTGGGGTGCTCAAGGTCAGCCAAGCTGGACTCCGGCCAGTGCTGGCGGCTTAGGCAGCATTCAGTCAATCTCTGTGGGCCAGGGGAGGAACAGCTAGGTGCTGCTGCTAAGTTTCTTGCTTTGTGAATCATCTAGTGAAGAGGGACGGTGACTTATTTAAAATTGCAATTCAATCTTCCAGAGTGGAACCTGGAAGTATGAATCTCTATTAGGGAGCACAGGCAGTTTGGCTGCAAGAGGTTCTAGCACGCCACTTCAAGAACAGCAGGGCAAGTAGACGAAAAGCATCTAGGTTGGTGGTTAGCAGCAGGGCCATAAAGTCAGATGCCTGGGGTTGAATCCTCATTCTTCCAGGTGATCACCTGTGTGACCTCAGACAAAACAGGCATCTCACAGAATATAAGCTGATCTATCTCAAACTTCAGGACACAGCCATTTCTGGGTTTTGAAGTCAATTTATTCATCACTCACGTTAAAAATGAGAATGGAAGATGGGTTACACAACAGAAATGTATATTTTTAAATGGCTAACATGATAGATTTTATGCTATAAATATTTTACCACAATAAACAAAAAGAATATCTAGAACAAACTGCAAAGGATAAGTCATTTTTACACACTGATGTAGCAGTGGCAGAAGCCAATCTCAATTTTCAAATTAAATGGATCCCTGAGGAACTGTATCAAGTAAAAATCAGTCATTGAATCTTACTGTTCCATTGATTTATATTTTAAAATAAATAAAATAGGGCTCAGATTTCTAAAGTGTGGAAATTGAGCAGTCTCACAATTAAATCTTGGGCTATCATAGATCTTTAAGGGAAAAATATTCTTTCTAATCATAAAAATAATGCATATGAAAATACATTTTTTAAATGAATAAAAAAATCAAATTGTCAGAGTGAACATTATTTCATAAAAATGGTGTCGTTCTTCCACTGACCTATCTAGTCCCCGGGTAGACTGCTCTAGAGGTGGGTTGACTGGAATCCTGGAAGTGTTTGCAAAGGATTCAGGTCAATCACCCTGGAGGTCAGTGAAAGGCCAGACCCTCCAGAAGTTCACTTTGCACACATGGCAATGAATGTGGGAATCTGCTGTCGGCCCTTCCCAAATAGAAACTGTCATTTCACGCAAATGTTGACAGACTTCAGTCCTACTCTACTTTAAAAATGGTGAAATGATGCTTCCGCAGGAAGGCTCCTTGGAACCCCTGGATGCCTCCTATTTCTTCTTGGTGTGTACTCTAACTGCTCTGATTTTTCTGGAATTGCCCCGAAGTATGAGTCCTACTTTGTTTCATTTATCACTATCTCTGTGACTAGCACAGTTCTTGGCCCAAAAACATTTGCTAAATCAATAAATGAATGCAACTGAGTTGATTCCTCAAAAGAGAGAAAGCTATTGCTGCTTCCAAAAATTCATTATTATTGAATTGTAATAGTTATAAGTTGCTTTGTATCTCCCATGGGGTTTATATTACTTGTCTCTAATTATTGCAATAAATAATAACCCCAGTCCGAAAAGAGCTGTTGTATCCTTTTTCAGAGGGGAAAAATGGGGGCTTGGGAATGTTAAGTGACTTGCCCAAGACCAAATGGAGAGAAAGTGACAGAGGAGGGATTTGAGCCCAGAGCTGACTGGCTGTCACACCAGATCTATTTCTCCTTCTCCTTGGTTCTTCTGTGCCTGTCTGAGTCCAGGCAGCTCTGCCTGTCAACCAGCATTTTCATGGTAAAATGGCTACTCTGCATGGGGGTGGGGTCCCAGTCCGCCCCCTCACCTGGTTTGAGTGCCCAGCTGCCGCCCACAGTTTCTTCTCCAGACCAACCCAAACATGGTTGGGGACTCGGAGAAAGGCCCAGCATTCCCCAGTAGGTACAAGTATCTAATCAGCAGCTCTCCTCAGCATATCAATCCAAGCCCACTCTAGAGATGGATGCCTGTGCCCAGATTTCTATTTTTAACTGGTGTGAACGCGAGGAAAAAAACAAGCATTAAAAATCAAAGTGCCAGTGAAGGAATGAGAATACAGGACACCAGGGCAAACTAGTAAGCTATGTCCTTAAGCCTCTGTTCCTCTCCCCTCTCCCCGTCATCTTTCCATTCCCTTCTCCAAAACCCTGAGATCCTTCAATCTCTCTTTTCACAGAGGAGCTGATATCAGTCGTTTAAACCAATGCCTCTCATATTTCAGAGTGCATATGAACCCACATGACATCTTGCTTAAATGCAGATTCTGATTCAATAGTTCTAGACTCTGCTTTTCTAACTCATTCCTGGTTCTGATGACACTGCCTATCCATATGGTATGTTCATGTGGTTAAAGTTGCTTTTATCTTCTTAGTAAGGGTACTTGAATTTTTAGGTTTTTCTCCACCTAGAATGAAGTTAATATTTGCATGTCTATCCACCAGCAAGGGGACAAGTTGCTTTTGGCATTGTTCCTCTTTTCACTTTGACAACAGGGGAGCCTTTTCTGGTCTAAAGATCAGAATCTGAATTTGAGTCCCCCTCTGTCCCCCAGCACAGATGCCTGATATCCCGGAGGGGTAAACCTGCCCCTTCCCCAGCAGCACTAGGGCAGGATCTCAGAGCCGCTCTCCTTAGGCTCTTCCCTGGCCAGACCGGGAGCCATGCTGGGTTGGGGACCCAGGTGGCCTTGGCTAGTCTCAGCTTTCTGACCTACTGTATGTCCCTTTTCTGGCCACCCCAATGCACTGCCGTGTTGCCCTTTGGGTCCATGAGGACTGCCAGGGTTCTCTGCTTCTCCAGCCCTCAGTCCTGGAAGTTGAGAAACTGCTGTCGCCCCCCACCCCCACCCCCGCTGCCCTGCCCAGCTGTCAGGACCCCTCAGCAGAGGGCAGCGCGCCAGGCCTACCCGCTTGTATGTGATTTATTGTCTCCTAGGCTGTCGGGGCAGCACAGGAACAAACCCACAGCACACCCAGGGAGCACCCCCACCCAGAAAGGGAGGGGGGTGGGCAGGCGTCACCAAGTCTTCCCCTGCCCCCTACCCTTCACCGCTTGCCCCTCCCTAGCTCCCTATTTGGGCATTCCCTGGTTGCCCCCTCCCCTTCCTTACATGGTCTGGGGGCCCCCTGGCCGATCCTCTCCCTTGCCCTTGGCTCCATGAATGGCCTCGGCGTTCCTCAGTGGTGTGAAGGCGACCAAATAAGGCAAGGTGGCCGACCGGGGCCCCCCACCCCTGCCCCCGGCCGCTCCAACTGACCCCATCCATCAGGGCGCTATAAAGCGCCGTGCCCAGCGCCCGGCCCCCAGCTCCTGCTGCCGCCAGAGCCGAGCCGAGCCGAGCCCGACCCGCTCACGGTGAGTCAGCGCCCGCCCTCCCCGCCGGCGCCCGGGACCGCCCCGACGCTTGCCCAGCGCCGGAACCCCGCCGCCCCGCGACCCTGCCTACCCGCCACTTGGAGAAAAAAAAAAGACCAAACTTTTTATTCGGTTCTAACTTCTTTTGTCCTGGGTTTCCATCCTCAAAGGGAAAAGGCGCAGGAAAGGGGAACCTGCAGCCTCCTACTGGGCTGTGGGTTCGCTGCTCTGGCGCTCTCGGGAGGAGCTGGGGCAGTGGCTTGGGGGTGCGGAAGTGGGTTCCCAGAATGTGAAAAGGTGAAGTGCAAAGAGCTGTGAAAGACGCACCCCCACCCCCACCCCGCCGGCCCCGCCAGCACCTGAAAGGGTGACCCCCTTGATCAGGGAACCTGGTTGGATCCTCTCTCTCATAAACCCCACTCCCAATCTCCGCACGTTCCGCCCACCTGTCTTCTTCTGCCGGGAGGGATAGAGAGACGGCGACAGCCCCTACCCCACCTTCGGCCCCGAACACCCCCCTCTACTTTATCCCCTTCTCCCGGGGCGCCGAGAAGGCCAGATCCGCAGATACAGACTGTGGGCCTCCCTGCTCTCCTACCCTACAGACCCCGTTGAAGCTGTGCCAAGATGTGCGACGACGAGGAGACCACTGCCCTGGTCTGCGACAATGGCTCCGGGCTGGTGAAGGCCGGCTTCGCGGGCGACGACGCGCCCCGGGCTGTCTTCCCTTCCATCGTGGGCCGCCCGCGCCACCAGGTACTGTCCCCGCCCCACCTGGCCTGCCTCACCTGGAACTGCCCCCAGCCGGACTCCACACCCTGCCAGCCTTCCTCCTCAGCCTAGCAGTGCCGGACATGTCTCCCCTCCCCCTCTAGTTTCATGGGCTCCTTAAGTTATCCTAAAATTCCAGCCAAGGCAAGCAATAATACACGTCCCCTCCCACACCACCCCCGTTTTCCCAACATACCAGCAAGGTACATATCCCCCCTGTCCACTTCAGGGACACAGCTCTGCAAGCGTCCAACTCCCTGGGTGAAAAGGAAGCAGCTTCTCTCCTCTACTCTTGTCCTACATTTTTATTCCTCAGCAGCTTCTCTTCTACTTCTCACCCACTTCACTTTTTCCCTTGGCCTCCTGTTCAAAATTCATCATCATGTATCTTCTCTCAATCAACCAGGACCCAACCCACATTCCTCCCTTGTTCACAGCCAACTTTAAGGATCCCCAAAAGATATAATCTATCTGCTTCCTGGCTGTTGCGTTTTTAGAAGCCAGACGTTACAGAGGCACTAAGTGACATACCACCTTGTTTATTAAAAGAAATGCCACCCTCTCTGGCATGATCTCATGGTTGGCGGGACAGACTGCCACGAGGAGAGCTGTACTCATAGGTGGTGGTGAATGACGGGTCCTTCAGGACAGCCCTGGGCAGGCTGGATGCCACCATCAAGGCGATAATGGCCTGTCAACCCATCTCTGTGTTCACTTGATGGATGTCAAAATCTTTTCTTAGGAGAAATACAGTGTGCTATCAATTCAGCCACTCTACGGTGTAGTCATATATTTTTGCGTTGACATGGGTGATGAGCTTAATAATTTAATCAAGGCATTAAGTATTTTTAAAATGAGGTGAGGCTTGACTTCTTCAGTCAATATCTTCGCCCTGCCCTCTCCTCAGTTATCCTCTAAGCAATAAGATATCTTGTGGGGAGTGGGGGATGGAGAGACGGTACTAGATTGATTTTACATATTTCTAAAGTGAGGTAAAATGGTACTGTTTGTCATTTTTGGTAACTATCAGCAGTTCTTCAACTTGGGCAGTTAGATGTAAATCTGTAAGGCATTAATTAAATTCCTGCAAGTCGGAAGCTTGATTTTCTCATCGTTTTCTTCCTATAGGGAGTCATGGTGGGGATGGGTCAGAAGGATTCCTATGTAGGTGATGAAGCCCAGAGCAAGCGCGGTATCCTCACTCTGAAGTACCCCATTGAACATGGGATCATCACTAACTGGGATGACATGGAGAAGATCTGGCACCATACCTTCTACAATGAGCTCCGTGTGGCCCCTGAGGAGCACCCCACTCTGCTCACAGAGGCCCCCCTGAACCCCAAGGCCAACCGAGAGAAGATGACTCAGATCATGTTCGAGACTTTCAACGTCCCCGCCATGTATGTGGCCATCCAGGCAGTGCTGTCCCTGTACGCTTCCGGCCGTACCACAGGTATGTGTGGACTGTGGGTAGAGTCACTTGATCTGTCCCATTCCCAAGACATTAGTCTTGTTATGAATCCATTTTCCTAATCGAAAGGGAAGGATCCCTTCTCTCCCATTCCCTGAGAAGGTGTCTGTCCTAAGAGAGAGAGAGATAACTCTAGTACCCTGAGGTTAGTTCCAGAGTGTACTTATTCTAAGAGCTGAAAGTAAGTGCAGTTAGAGACTTCTTTAACCTAAAGTATGCGATGCCAGATATTGAGCTCCCCACAAAGTATCAGCCTAGAACACAGCAGTCATTGGTATGTGTTCATATATCACCCCTGGGCAAACTCTCCCTGCAAAGAACACACATTTCACAGAGAATCTGAGTCAAAAACAAATAAAGAAACCCTGAAACATGTGGTAAGCTAAATGGAGGAAGGAAAGACATGCCTGGATGCTTACATAAGGTGCTAATAGCTAAGAGGGACGGTCATTTGAAAGTGTCCTGCGGAAATTTTTCTAGTACAATATTTAAAAGGATGAGCTGCTGCTGGCTTCATATTTAGCTCCATTATGCTCATTTTATTCTTCATTTGTAAGGGATCTAATTTGATCTGGATCCATGCCCAGTGCCAGTGTCTCTTAGGTTGGAAGCAGGCTCTGCCATGGCTAAAGCAGCGGTGTCCTCAGCGATGGACCATGTTCTTTTTGGTTATCTCTAACAGGCATTGTTCTGGACTCCGGGGATGGCGTGACTCACAATGTCCCCATCTATGAAGGCTACGCTCTGCCACACGCCATCATGCGTCTGGATCTAGCGGGTCGGGATCTCACTGACTACCTCATGAAGATCCTCACCGAGCGTGGCTACTCCTTTGTCACCACTGGTGAGTGTGCGTGCCTGTGTGCGTGCGTGCATGCGCGTGTGTGTGTGTGAGTGAGAGATGCCACCGCTTGCCTGTTTTATTCCTCCACCAGTGAAACCACCTGCTCCCCCACAGCTGGCTTCCTTCCTCAGGGCTGGACTCTGATATCCTTTTTTTCTCCAGCTGAACGGGAAATTGTCCGTGACATTAAAGAGAAGCTGTGCTATGTCGCCCTGGATTTTGAGAATGAGATGGCCACGGCTGCCTCCTCCTCCTCCCTGGAGAAGAGCTATGAACTGCCTGACGGCCAAGTCATCACTATTGGCAACGAGCGCTTCCGTTGCCCCGAGACGCTCTTCCAGCCCTCCTTCATCGGTGAGTTAGAGAGTCTGGGGCAGAGGCACAGCTTTTCCCTGGAAATCTTGGGGTCTCGCAGAAGAAAATCTGTTATAATCAAGGAAAATTAGGGGCTCTTGAGTTAAAAGAAATCATGGCTCGTGATAGGGATGGCCCTCACTGTTGTGTGGACATCACACAATCAAGGAGGACACCCTGAGTTATCTTAAAATAAAAGGATGAAACATACTAGTAATATGTGTGGGAAAGGGACAATTCCTCAAGACTGCTGGCTTATTCCAATAAGTTTCATTTTTTATTAACAGGACTTTCCTTTTATTTTTTTTATATTTTTATTGTTATTTATGTCTTTTACATTTTGTATTCCCCTTGGGTAGCCCACCACCAATTCACCTGTGATCCATCTCCATGGTCCCTTGTGTTCTTTTCTATTCCATTTTGTGCCCTTTTCCTTCCCTCCCTCCGCCTCCCCCTCCCCCACACACACACTGATTGTCTCCCACCCGGCCTCCCTATAGAACTGGACTTTCCTTTTAATTTACTCATCATTAAACATAACATCCTACTCATAATAATCCTCATAATAGCTGGCCACGTGTATGTCACCAGACATTTTTCTGAGGGATGATTTCCAAGAGGAATCTTGTGAGGCTCTTATGTGAGTCCACAATTAAAAAAAAAAATGCATGAATTTAACTTAAATGTGCCATTTTTTTTCTAATAAGGCTTCATACATCTGATAGATACAGCACATGTTCACTCCAAACAGGTGCTATCCACAGTTGTTTGTTTCTTGGCAGTCTATTGGGCGATCTGGCAGCAGATTTATTGACATCTGCAGTGTGTCTTATAGAGGAACATATGTTTCGGAGACAAATGGTGACAGCTCACGAGCACAGAGAAGTCTTGTCCTCTTCTCTTCATCCTGGCCTCTTAGCCTGAGTGATTTGATTTGAAACTTGTTCTTAGGTATGGAATCTGCTGGCATCCATGAAACAACTTACAATAGCATCATGAAGTGTGACATCGACATCCGCAAGGACCTGTATGCCAACAATGTCTTATCTGGAGGTACCACCATGTACCCTGGTATTGCTGATCGAATGCAAAAAGAAATCACTGCCCTCGCACCCAGCACCATGAAGATCAAGGTAAGGAATTTGGGTGGGTGGGGGAGCCAAGGGTAGTTCAGATGCAACTGCAGTTCTAACTTCTTTCCCCTTGCACTTAGCTTCTTGTCTCCTACAAACTTTATGTTTCAGCTTTTCTAGCACTTTTTTTTCTAGCACTTTTCTTGAGATAGGAGACTTCAAAAATGCTTTCAAGTGATGGATAAAAATAAATCTTTGAAGAAAAAAGAAACCTAAATCTTTGAGCACATTTTCAAAGTCCACAACTTTTAGGCTAGCCTCCACCGGGCCTGGAGCTTGGCACAGAGTCCAGTTTAGAGTCTCTGATAATGGAAATGATGAGAGAGAGGAAGGTTCATAAAACTTGACTGAGTCATATTAATGGGCAGTATGAAGTATCTCAGACGACGGTGAACTAATAGCTTTTTTTTTTTTTTGTGACTTTCCTCAATATGTTGCTTGATCTGTTGCTTGGAACTTCAGAACTCACTGGAAGTTTTGTTTCTTTTTGACAGATTATTGCTCCCCCTGAGCGTAAGTATTCTGTGTGGATCGGGGGCTCCATCCTGGCTTCCCTGTCCACCTTCCAGCA
The DNA here is from genome assembly GCA_004024925.1 of Scalopus aquaticus. Classification (NCBI taxonomy): domain Eukaryota; kingdom Metazoa; phylum Chordata; class Mammalia; order Eulipotyphla; family Talpidae; genus Scalopus; species Scalopus aquaticus. The sequence continues at coordinate 62,768 of PVIJ01004300.1, forward strand.
GATGTGGATCAGCAAGCAAGAGTATGACGAGGCAGGACCCTCCATCGTCCACCGCAAATGCTTCTAAGGTGCTTTGTCTCTTAGCCTCCCTTACATTCAGGATGACAGTATTATGCTTTTTTGTGTCTTCCAAACCACCCTCCCTTATCTCTCATCAATTGTACAGTTTGTTTACACACGTGCAATTTATTTGTGCTTCTAATATTTATTGCTTTATAAATAAACCAGACCTGGATTTGCAACTTAAAAACGCCTCATTTCTTTTCATGGCAGACATGGGGTGGGGCAGCTTTGCTTACTTCCATCTCTGAACTCATATATAGGCAGCTTGGATACCGGGGCCATTGTGATGTTAAAGTACCTCAGACCTCATCAGATGAATTAGTGTGACATCTAGTTACAATGCTACATTTTGATTTTATACTTTGAGGTAGAATCATGAACATATTTTATATCTGAAAAGTAGATTAGGTTTAGTTCCACCTAAGCAAGAAATGGAATCAGAAATCACAACTCTCTACAATTGCTATGAATGACAGGGGAAATTGTTGTTTTAGCATATGTCCCAGTTGCTATTGTCACTTTGCAAAAAACACACATATATTGATACTGACAAAGTCAGGCATTATTTTAGATAAGTTAGCTTGAGTTCTCAATTCTTCGGACTCTTAAGTTGTCTTCTGGAGAGCTATGAATGTTAATGGTGAAACACTGAGGCAGCTGACAGTCAGCTATGTCCCATTCTAAACACCCTCAAATCAAGCAAGACCACTGTGCATGTTCACACAGACACAAGATACTTCCTCACTGACTGAATTGTGAGATGAAAGTCTTAAAATTTTGCATTTCTTTGAAATCTTGCGATCTTGGATTGAGAGGAGTGAAGGCTATGAAGTCCTGGGAAGTTAAGGGGCAAAAAGTCATGATATTTCCCTTACTCCATGTGGCAGGCTCTGGTGGAAGGAGTACCAGAGGCAGCATTTAATTAGTTGTGCTCTGTTCTTGAGAGGCTGATGTACACACTGCACATAAGACCCCAGTGTGTGTGGTCTGTGAGGCTTCAAGGAGCCAAGCACGTGTCTAGGCCATGAAGAATGGCTAAGAGTGAGAGAGGTAAAAAGAGCAGGGAGAAAATCTCAGCAGAAGAAATGGGGGCAGAAATCCACCATATAGAAATCCAGATTTTTAAACATCTAATCTAATGGTGCTTCTAAAATCACCCTTTCCATTGTAAGTTATTACAGTCTATCAAAAGTAATCCCACTCACCCATTCACCCAAACACTCTTTTGGGAGTTTGCTTTCAAATTTTAGTGTGTTTGAGGCATCAGACATCTTTAGTAAGTTGTTACTGACATCATTCAAGCCCATAATTGTGCCGTTAGGTTTATTTACTCAGAAAACATCTCTGACGCCTGACTCCAGGTCAAGCACAGGAGACATAAAGGTGAATCAGAGCACAACAGAGCAAGAGACCAATTACAATGTAGGGGAAGTGGGGATTTTTCCACACATCCAAATAATTCTCAGACACCATAGGGTGTCCTACACATTAATGATGATGATAGCATCATTTTCCACAAGTAAAGTGCTCAGTCCCACAAGACTTCTCCTTCCCTTACATTTCAGATGACAATCACAAGTCCAGGTTGTACCTGAGCTTCTGGCCAACCTGTTAGAGATGGGTTCAATTAATTTGGTACAGAAACTAAATCAGAGAAACATTTCACTTACTAGATTATTATTTTCTTGTAGAAGAATATAAGTCAGGAATAGCCAGAAGTAAGCTGCCTAGGGCAAGCCTGGGAAAATGCAGAACTCCCATGGCTTCTCCAGACACACCATCCTCCTGAATCTCCACATGTTCTACCCCAGTTCTCCAAACCCTTCTTTTTAGGTTTTATGGAGGTTCCATAAAATAATGGATGATTAGGGCCTCCCTGGTGGCGCAGCAGTTGAGCGCTGTGCAGTGGAGCTGTCAGCAGCCTGCGATGCGAGTTTGACGCCCAGCCGGGGAGAATCCCACATGGTGCGGCAGACCTCTCCTGCCTCGCCCGCTGCTCCCCTCAGCAGTGTATTTCTGATCTGCCTGTTCTGCTCCCCGCTCTGTCTCTGGTGAACCCTCTCGCCGCCCCACGCCTCTGGCCTGTACCCCAGCTTGTATGTATAAATAAATAAATCTTTAAAAAAAATTAAAAAAAAAGAATGGATGATTAAATCAAGAATAATTAAATCCTTGGCCACTGGTGATTGAACTCAATATTCAACTCCTCTCTCAAGAGTTCTGGGGGTGGGACTGAAAAATCCAAACTTCTAATCACATGGCAGATTCCACTGGCCACCAGCCGTCATCCTTAGTTGCTCCCCAAGTCACCTCATAAGCATAAGTGATGATTCTTCTCATCACTTAACTTCCAAGGGCTTAGGGGCTGTGTGACAAAAATGAGAATGAAGACCTAATGTATTTTTCTTATTATAAATCACAATATCACAGCCGCACACCCAGGTGTAAAGTAATTGAGATGTCCACAGTGAACATGGTTGAGAAGCAATGTTAGAAAACCTGTAGCTATGACATTTCTTCTCAATTTATAATTGGTCATTTTGAATGCTTAAAACACTACTCTCAATTTTTCTTAACCAAGCAATGATCGTTATGTAGGTGTGTTTAAATAACAGAGTAGAGTTTGAGAGAAAAGAAAAATTGCTGACATAAATGAAATATTGCAAGGGGTAAGACTGTTTTATGGATCCAAAGCCTAGAACAGTGTCACTGGGAGTCTGCCTTTCTCTCCATTTTTCTGTGGGATCTGTTATGGACTGCAATGTGTCCCTCCCAATTCACATGTTGGAACCCTAAGCCAATGTAACTATACTTAGAGACAGGGCCATAAAGGAGATATAAGTAAAGTTAAATGAGGTCATAAAGGGGGGTCCTACCCAATGGGACCAGTGTCATTATAAAAGGAGATACTGAGGTCTGCAATTAAAGGCAAGGTGAGGACATGCAAAGACGCAGCGACCTGCAGGCCAGGAGTATTATTCCTGTTGGCACCTTGATCTTCAATTTCTGGAACTTGTGAGAAAATAAACTTCTATTGCTAAAGACCTGCAGCCTGTGCTATTATATATGGCAGCCTGGCAGACTAACAGAGGATTTTTCCATGTGTTGGACATGATAGCCCAAGATTCACTGTGTACCAATTTATCGGCCTCTGGAGCAAAGGAGTGTCTTCCCATATAGTTCTGACAAAAACCCCAGGGCAAGCTCAGTCCTGTCAGGCTTGAGGGCTGAGTCCTATCCTACTCCACCCCCCACCCTCCAAGGACTGGTTGATATTATTGAGTGAGGGAGTAGTAATTTTATAATGGAAAGGAACAAAATGGTATAAAAACCACATCCAATGAATAAGAGCAAGAAAAAAACATATGGCGGCTTGTAAAGGAGGGACCACCTCTTGAAGGGATCCAACCTTCCAGTTTAGAAGATTTATTTGAAGGAACAGTCTTTGGGGAGGACTTGCGGAGAACAACAACATCACACAAACAAAGCTGGAGGGCAAGACTGAGAGAGTTTGATGGTGCTATGTGTGATTGATCAAATTTTTTTCCAGAACCCGGTTGGCCCAGGGACCCAGGAACCCAACATCTCTGATTATCTCTATCAGATTAGCCAAATATTTAAAAGAAAATAGTAAATCAGATTTACTGTGTAATTAGCATGATAAAAACACTATAAATATTTCCAAGTATCTGAGAGACAGGAATGATATTTTGAGTCTTTTAGGCTTAAAATAGCAAAGGTGGTCTATATTCAACTTGTCTCCCAGGTTCATTATACAAGGAATCTCTCCTTCAGGCAGAGCTTGGCTGTTGCTATGGCAACCAAACTCCTATTAGGAAGACACTGGAAAAAAGCTCTTGGGAGTTTGCAAAAGTGCACTTTTGGTCACTGGTGAACATGATGCTTAGAGATGCTTAAAGATGTTCCTTTCAGTTCATGCATCAGCTCAGTGTGCAGTAACAAGAAGCAATATTGACTAGGAAGATAAAGAGCTTCAGTGAAGTACAGCTCTCATGTGCTGTGGTTCTGGTCCTCTCTCCTGTTTGGAAGGCGAACTGAGTCAGAAGAAGGTTAAGCAGGGGTGGTTGGCCTATTGTTTGCATATTGCTGCGTTGCTTTACTGCAGCTCCTATGGGAATAGAGGTTGGAGAGGGGCGACAGAAGGAAAACAGCTTAGGGAAGGATGAAGAAAGCTGAATTAAAAAGTGTTACCAATAGTAGATGAGAAGTAGACTCTGGAGTCAAGTGTAAACAAGGACTTGGATCAACATGTTTAGGACTTAATACAATGAAATGACTTGAGCTTTGGAAATAATTCTGGAAACTGACAGGGTAGACATGATGTAGGATAGGATATGATAGAACAAGCATCATAAAGGAAATTTAAAAGCAAACCTGCCTTGGGCAAAACAGTGAGTGACATTTTCCCAAGGAATCTTGAACTCTTGGATTGACTCTTTTGTACTTCTTTTCCAATGTCTTCCACCCCATGCTGACTATTATGGACTGTCTCCCCACCATTCCCATTATGAAGACACTAACCTATCCTGTACTTCCATTCCTTGAGAGCAGATTATGATAATTAAGGTATCATTACACGGTCTATATTTCTGTCAGAAAGTTGGAAGGTATTTCCCCACCAGAGACACACTTATAATTTAACTCTCATAACTTGAACACATCAGACTCTAAGCACTGGGCCCAGCCCAGGGGCTTTCCTGCTTCAGGTCAACACCAACTAAATGGAGTTGCCTCCCCTTTTGCTTTCTTTTTAGCATGGAGTTGGGAGGCTGGGTCAGGAGAGTAGGTAGAAGGAGAGGTGGGTTGTAAAGAGCCCTTGAAATCACGTTGCAATGGATCTGAGTTTTTCTTGAGTTGAAGAATAAGACTAGGAAAAATGCAGGAATGGGAAGATCAGGGGAAGAAAACAGTTAAAGGGATTTGTACAAGGAAGTGAAGGAAGACAGAGAAAACTCAGGTTCTTCCATGGAGACCTAAGGACAAATTAAAGAGAATTTGGGGACAGGAGGGACACAGGCACTGTGTGTGTGTGTGTGTGTGTGTGTGTGTGTGTTGTGTTGTGTAGATGTGCACCTGAGTATGATACTGAATGCCAGCCTCGGGGCAGAGGGCAGGGGTATTTACCCAGGTTACAAGGGATTAGAAGGCGGGAGTGGGCAAGCATCAGCACGTTCACCCTTGCAACACAAGGGTCTGGTGGTCTTGGCTGACACCAGCTTGCTTTCACTATCACCTGGTGGGCAGCAATTCAGATATTTTCTTTCTAGGGATACTTTTTTCCCTCAGAATGTAGGAAAACAAGGTTTGTTAAGCCCAGAGGGTAAATAAAGGGAGTGGGAGAGCTTATCTGGCAGGACAGAGAGACAAGTCCTTCATTGCTGTTACAAGCGTGTGCTCCCAAATAAACAGGCAGACCATAGATCTGAGGCACAGGGCAGGGGAGGGGAAGGAGGAGGGGTCAAAATAGGGCAGGGAAGAGCACAAGGGATTATGGTGACGTTCCCCGGTGAATTGGTGGTGGGAAAATTATGGGGACTACACCTGAGCGCAGAAATTAAATATTGTACAAAAATGTACAATGGTGTAAGAAAATAAAATTAATTAATTAAAGGAAATAATAATAATAATAAAAACAAGTGTGTGTGTTCCCATACAGAATGTGGTAAGAGCAAGCAACAGAGAACTGGGCTGTTGGCCATCCGAAGAAAATTTCTTTCTGTGCTCTTCAACTTCCACCCTCCTCCCTGTCCCTTTCTCACCCTTATTCAAGAATCTGAGTTTTCACTCTTCACTTTTGTACCTATAGAATCAACATAGATGTACCAACAGATGTACATTTATTTTAAGTAAAGTTGGCAAGAGGGAATTTAGTTCCACAAGCCAAATCCAGTTGATTTCTTTCCTACTGCTTGTAGCCTTGAGTCAGTGGGCACTTCCTTTTTTTTATTTTTACATTGCAATTTTTTATTGTTATTTATATTGTTTACATTTTGTGTTCCCCTTGGGTAACCCACCACCCATTCACCCGTGACCCATCACCATAGTCCCTTGTGCTCTTTTCTACCCCATTTTGAACCCTTATCCTCCCCCTCCCTTGCTGGGTGCCTCTCTCTTGTTTGGTTCCCCTATATTCTTGTTATAAGTGAAACCTTTCGATATTTTTCTCTTTCTTTCTGGCTTATTTCACTGAGCATGATCCCTTCTAGTTCCATCCATCTTGCTGCGAATTGCATGTGTTTATCTTTTTTGAATGCTGAGTAGTATTCCTTTGTGTATATGTACCCCATCTTTTTTTTTTAAAGATTTATTTATTTATGCATACAAGCTGGGGTACAGTCCAGAGGCGTGGGGCGGCGAGAAAGTTCACCAGAGACAGAGTGGGGAGCAGAACGGGCAGATGGACGGAAATACACTGCTGAGGGGAGCAGCAGGTGAGGCAGGAGAGGTCTGCTGCGCCATGTGGGAATCTCCCTGGCCGGGTGTTGAACTTGAGTCGCTGCTGCCGACAGAGCCACAGCGCAGAGCTTAACCACTGTGCCACCAGGGAGGACCTGTACCCCATCTTATTGATCCAATCATCTATTTTTGGGCATTTGCGTTGTTTCCAAACCTTAGTTATTGTAAACAGTGCTGCAATAAACATACGTGTGCATGTATCCTTTTGGATTAGTGTTTTTGCGTCCTTTAGGTAGATTCTCAAAAGTGGTATTGCCGGGTCTTTTGGAAGCTCCATTTTAAGCAGTTTGAGGAATCGCCATACAGCTTTTCATAGTGGTTGGACCAGTTTGCATTCCCACCAGCAGCTAGAAGAGTTCCTTTTTCTCACATTCTCACCAGCATTTGTTGTTGCCTGTTTTTTTAATGTGTGCCATTCTCACTGGTGTGAAGTGGTATCTCATTGTGGTTTTGATTTGCATTTCCTTGATTATAAGTGATGTTGAACATTTTTTCATATACCTTTTGGCCATTTGCTTTTCTTCTTTGGAGAAGAAAATGGTGGGGAGACAGTCCACAATAGTCAGCATGGGGTGGAGGACACTGGAAAAGAGGTCCAAAGAGTTAATCCAAGAGTTCAAGATTCCTTAGGAAAATGTCACTCACTGCCTTGCTTAAGGCAGGTTTGCTTTTAAATTTTCTTTTTAGCTCTTCTGCCCATTTTTTGATTGGATTGTTGACTTTCTTTTTGTTGAGTTGTGTGAGCTCCTTGTAGATTTTTGTTATCAGTCCTTTATCGGTTGTATTGTGTGCAAACATTTTCTCCCAATTAGTAGGGTGGCTGTTTGTTTTGGTTACTGTCTCTTTTGCTGTACGGAAGCTTTTTATTTTGATGTAATCCCACCTATTTATCTTTTCCTTCAATTCCTTCACTTTGGGGAATGTGTCTTTAAAGATTTTGCTGAGCTGTATATGGGCACTTCTGAAGAAACACTGCCTCCAAGCCACTCCCGCACAGCATCCTGGCTCTGTGCCATGTGACCGACTCACTAGATTTCTCTTGCCTTCTTCGGGGTTCTCTGTTCTCTGTTCTGTGGCTCCAGACTCAGGTCAGTTCTCTTTTGAGAGCCTCAAGGAGCAGAACCTCCCTCAAGCAAGCTCAAGTTAGAAAGGGAGTTTATATAATATAGAGATAGTTACGTTGCAATATATGAACGTATCATGTCAACATCTGTACACATTAACCTATACAACTTTTCAATTATATATCAAAAAACAATTTTGGCATTCCATTATACTGTGTGTGTGTGTGTGTGTGTGTGTGTGTGTGAAGATCTCTCTCTCTGTATGTGTGTGTGTGAAGATATAGGTAAATACATGTATGTGTAAATATGTGTATGTGTAAATGTGTGTATGTGTAAATGTGTATGTGTGTAAATATGTATGTGTGTATATGGACCTGAGGACACAGAACAGGACTTCATAGAAAATAAGAACTCAGAGCTAGAAAGTTTATAAGAGTAATGGTCATTCTCTACCCCTCAAGGTCATCTGTCAGCGAAAGGGGCCCATCCCTTACACAGTCTCTCCTGAAGGAATGCCCCTCAGTGGGCAGGTTTGTTTCATGCATATGGCCTCCAGGAATAATGAGGGGGTAGATCTGACATAAGACTGGTATACCTAAGAGCCAGAAGCTAGACATTTTTTTCTTTCCCTAGAGAAAAAAAAATCTATTACCTCTCCTGGAGGATTTGCCTCCTCCAAATGAATGGAATGATTATGATGGGAGTCAGACAGTTTTAAGCAAACAGGAAAGATTAGGGGAAGAGTGGTGGCTTGCAAAAGAATTCTTCTTCTCAGTAAGTCTGACTCAATATGTTAGCTTAACTCTGTGACCTAGAGTTTTACTTCATTTCCCATCACTAGCTTTTAGATCTCTGACACTCAGGCCCTGAATTGTCCAGATGCTCATTTACCTATTTTGGGGAACATATCATCAGTCATAGAAAGAGCATGAGAGTCAAGTTTCTCCTAGATGTTCCCACAATACTCTAAGTCTGCCTCGGCTAAAATCTGACCAAATATGACTACAATCACAGTGCACTTGTGAATCTCTCTAGAATGTGAGCTTTATCCAGGCCGGGGTCTGCTTTATTCAAGCAAGTATCCAGTAGTATGTAGTAGTAGTAAGAGAGGGTTAGCTGCTACTGAAGAGGTTGAAGTTATGTTCATTACATTACAAATGGCAGAGGTACATTTGCATATTGTTCTGGTCCTTTCCACCTAAATAATCAAAAAGCGAGAATCTTTCCATTTCTAGAAAACCATGAATTTGGCCCTGGGCCCCTATCCATACCTTGTGTAAGTGGGAAGTTACTGCAGCCCCAGAACTTATTGAGAGGCTGAGAGACAGGGCGAACTTATACCTCTGGATGATGACAAGTATAAAGCAAGCAGGGCTCAGTTGCTGGCAGCGTGATGGCTAGATCATCGTGTCCTTTGTGGAAATATTACCTTCTCTAATGACAAATACATGGTGCTTTTTCCTCCTGTGTTCCTCCCTGCCATGTCTGACATTTTCACTTACTAGTTCCCACAAATTTTAAGAAAAGGATCGGAATGGCTGAGAATGGAGGCAACTAAAGGGCAATAATGGCATTCCATTGCTCTTTTACACCCTCTCCCCAAGATTCCTTCTGAATCCACTTTCTGCCAATACCCTTATCAGCATGGGTACCTTGGTTCAGGATAACCTTATATTTTGTTGAAGTTGGGTAAGAAATATAATGCTCACATCACACGACTCAACAAAAACAAAGTTAACAAACCAGTCAAAAAATGGCCAGACAAGCTAAAAAGACACTTTTCCAAAGAGGAAATGCAAACAGCCAATAGGTACATGAAAAAATGTTCAACATCACTTATTATTAGGGAAATGCAAATCAAAACCACATTTAGGTACTACCTTACACCAGTGAGAATGTCACATATTAAAAAAACAGGAAACAGGGCCTCCCCAGTGGCGCAGCGGTTAGGCGCTGTGCTGTGGAGCTGTGGGCAGCGGTGATGCAAGTTCGACACCCAGCCAGGGGAGATTCCCACATAGTGCGGCAGACCTCTCCTGCCTAGCCCACTGCTCCCCTCAGCAGTGTTTCCATCGATCTGCCTGTTCTGCTTCCCACTCTGTCTCTGGTGAACCCTCTTGCCACCCCACACCTCTGGTCTGTACCCCAGCTTGTATGCATAAATAAGTTAAAAAAATAAAAATAAAAATAAAAAACCAGGAAACACTAAGCCTCCCTGGTGGTATAAGGGGTTAAGTTTCAGCACTATGAAGCTATCCAAAGCCACTAAAGCACAAATTTGATCCCTCACCAGGGAGCTTCCCACATGGCATAGCAAACCTCTCCTGTCTTGCCTGCTTCTCCCCTCAACTGTGTATTTCAGTTGATCTGCCTGTTCTGCTCCCCAGTCTGTCTCTGGTGAATCCTCTCACCCCCCAACACCTCTGGCCTACACCCCAGTTCTTGCATTCATAAATAAATAAATCTAAAAAAAAACCCAACAAAACAGGAAACAAATGTTGGTGAGGATGTGGAGAAAAAGGAACTCTCCTACACTGGTGGTGGGAATGCAAACTGGTCGAACCACTATGGAAAGCTGTGTGAAGGTTCCTCAAACTACTGAAAATGGAGCTTCCATATGAGCCAGCAATTTCACTCCTAGGAATCTACCCAAAGGACACAAAAACATTAATTCAAAAGGACACCTGCACCCCTATGTTTAGTGCAGCACTATTTACAATATGTAAGATATGGAAACAACCTAAATGCCCCAAAATAGATGACTGGATGAAGAAGATGTGATACACACACACACACACACACACACACACACACACACACACACACACACACTGGAATACTATTCAGCAATCAAAAGGGTAAACTCATGCCATTCACAGCAACATGGATGGAGCTAGAGGGGATTATGCCCAGTGAAATAAGCCAGAAGGAAAAAGAAATATATCAGATGATTTCACTTATAGAAGGAATATTGAAGAACCAAATAAGGGATCAGGAAATAATAATAATAGCAAATAAAAACCAAAATTAACAGGTAACTACAAATCAGAGACATTCTGCAGGGGAAGGGGAGAGAGAGGGATTAAAATAGGGGGCAGGAAGAGCACGAGGGACTATGGTGATGGTTCAAGGGTGACATGGTGGTGGGAATTTTATGGGGGAATACACCTGAGAGGAGAAATCAAACATTGTACAAAAATGAACAATGGCATAAAGTATATATAAAAAATATAAAAGTAGGGCTTCACTGGTGGCGCAGCCTTTTAATGCTGCGCTGTGGAGCTGTGGGCAGCGGCTACAGGAGTTCGAAGCAAGCCGGGCTGGGGAAATTCCCACATGGCGGTGGCAGACGTCTCCTGCCTCAACCGCTGCTCCCCTCAGCAGTGTATTTCCATTGATCTGCCTATTCTGCTCCCCACTCTGTCTCTGGTGAACCCTCTCACTGCCCCACACGTCTGGCCTGTACCCCAGCTTGTATGCATAAATAAATAAATCTTAAAAAAATATATAAAAGTATATATAAAACAAAAAATGATGTAAAGTATATTTTTATATGTATATATATACTTTACATCATTACTTTACATCATAAGATACTTTATATATATATATATTTATTTATATATTCATATATATATAAAGTATCTTTTCTTTCCCTCTTTGGTTAGTAAGATGATGCCACTAAAAGCAAATTTACATAATGATCCACACAGTATTTGAAAGAAAAATAAAGTTAAATCTGAAATAAAAAAAAATATAATGCTCACATAGAAGGAATCAGTGACGTAGACATTGTTTCTTCTCTTAGGAAGCTGCTTTGGGATCTTTGTGCCTCTTTCTTTAGCTTCTGTGCAACCTCACCTTGCCAGTGGGCCAGGTGCCTAAAATAATGATTATGATATTATTTCTATTATTTAACCACTAATTAACACTTACTATGTGCTCACACTACACTGAGCCATTCACATATTTTACCTAATTTAAGCCTTGCACCAATACAATGAAGTAGTGTCTACCTCTGTCTCTATTGCTGATGCAAATTGAGACCTAAAGAGGCTACTTGCCTTAGGTTTATGCTGCTTGTAAGTGGCAGAGCTCAGAGTCAGCACCCAAGGCTGCCCAATGGCCCAGTCAGCAGCTGGGTGGATCTCATTATCGACTAAGGTACTAGAAACCAGAGGACATCCTCTCAGAATGAATTCAACCACCAGTAAGGAGTTTCTGAGTCCCTGTCATATTCCCAGTGTTCAGTTAGGTACTGTAGGGGACGAGAAAATGATCCTATCAAAAAGTTTAAATTTAGTGTGAGCACTGATTGTTTGCTGGACTAATGTATTCTTATTGAGATCTTTCCAGGGGGTGTTGGGAAAAAACCAGACAGGGTCACTGTACACATGTGACTTCCTGTAGATATGTGTGGGGAGGCAATAGCCAATTCACAGACTTGATTTCAGCCCATGGAAGGAAAAGAAGGCAGTGAAAGGAGATTGAGTGGGGGTGGGGTGGAGGTCAGTTAGATAAGACTGCCAGGAAATACCTCTCTGAAAAGGTATCATGAATCTGAGACCTGAGGAATGGTAAAAGCAGGCAGTGAGATAGTACCTGCAAAGACCCAGATGAGAGAGAGACTGATATTTTCAAAGAAGTAAGAGAGACCAAGTGGACAGAAGTGATAGGGTTGTGGCGGAGAGGAGTGTGAGATGCTAGGGATGGGGTTAGGGCATCCATCATGCGGGTCTTTAGAACTGTGAATACAAGTTTGGATTTTCCCTAAGTAACAGGAAGATGCTGACAGACGTTCAGCTTGTAAATATAAACCATATATTTTATTTTTATTTTTTAAAGATTTATTTATTTATGCATACAAGAGTTGGGGTGTAGGCCAGAGGTGTGTGTGTGGGGGGGAGGATTCACCAGAGACAGAGTGGGGAGCAGAACAGGCAGATCTACTGAAATACACTGCTGAGGGGAGCAGTGGGAGAGACAGGAAAGGTCTGCGCCATGTGGAAGCTCCCTGGCCAGGGATCGAACTTGCGCTTTAGTGGCTGCTGATAGCTTCATAGTGCTGAAACTTAACCCCTTGCACCACCAGGGAGGCCCCCAAAACATATATTTTAGAACTTCATTCTAGGCACCATGTGGGGGGACCAGATTGGCAAAACAAGAGTGAAGCCAGCGGGGGATGCTATGGTTCAGACTAGAGGAAGCTGTGAGGACGGAGAGAGGTGTAGACAGCTTTTTTTTTTTCTGGTAATTTTCTTACATCATTGTACAATATTTGATTTCTCCCCTCAGCTGTAATCCCCATAATCTCCCACCACCACATCACCCCTGAACCATCACCATGGTCCCTTGTGCTCATCTCTTCCATGTTTTGACCCCTCCTTCTCCCCTTCCCCTGATGTATGTCTCAGATCTATAATTTGCCTGCAAGTTTTGTTCTTTTATTTTTTCCAATACTTTGTTTGGGTTCTCTATATTCCTCCTATAAGTGAAACCACCTGATATTTTTCTTTTTTCTTCTGAGTTATTTCACTGAGCATAATCCCTTCTAGCTCCATCCATATTGCTGCAAATGGCATGAGTTTATCTTTTTGGCTGCTGCATAGTATTCCACTGTGTATATATTCAATTTACCACAGTCATCTGTTTTTGGACATTTAGGTTGTTTCCATATAGACAGATGGGCTTGTTAAGCAGTAATGACAGGATGTGCTGGCAAGAAGGAGTGACCACGGAGGCTGCCCAGGCAGTGGATTTAAGTGAATTATGTGTTTTCAAGGAAATTTACACTTCAAGGTCATTCAAATGCTGTTCCAGTCTTGCACTGGAAAGAGGGTATCATCCAAAGATGAGGTTTGCTGTGGGTCTTGAAAAAAATGTTAAGTTTGCTGGGGAAAAGAAAGGAAATCTGAAAAGAGTGGTCTGAGGAATAGGAAGGCTGTAGAGAGACCTGATTGCAGAGGGTGTGTGCACTGGGAGGCAGCAGTCAGGTCCCTTAGGTCAGAAGCGTGAAGGTCAGAATGCGCATTCTGGACATGCAGGCAGGCTGTGCTCTTGCCTATAAAACACAAGTGATGATGGACCTGCCCTTCAAGGTAGTGGTGAGAATTAAATGGGGTAGAGTTGATATTATATGCAGGTCTTAGCTTGTGAAAGTACCTTAACTATTGTTCTATAATTATTGCTACTAATATTATTATATTTACATAGGTTATATGCCATATAGTATATATAATATATACTTTATATGTTAAATACAACATACTATATATTATATACTATCTAGGATATAAAGTCATATATAACATATTATATATTATGTAACATATACTATTATAGAATATACTATATAGTGCATATACCATATCATATAGTATATATGCTATATATTATACATTATCCATCATGTGTATAATGTGGATGACTGAAAGACAAATGTGGGAATTTTAATTAGATATGAGGGAGTATGTGTTTTTTCTGATGGTGTTTCCTGAGAAGTAGTACACTGAGTAAATATTTAAAGAAGATCAATCTTAGCATTTGGGTCCAGCAAGCAAAGATCCTTGCTGAACGACTCAGTAGCGCAAGAGCAACTGGAGAATTTAGGGAGAACATACTCCAAATATTGAGAATGTAAAGGATCTTTTAAAAAACCTCTAAATTGGATTTCTGAATTTTTAGTGTAGGAAGCACATTTCATACCACTTTGAGCCTCCTCTTATGTTGAAGGAACTTATTTTAACACTTTTAAAATCTTACAGTAAAGGGTAGACATATTCTCTTTACCCCAAAATGTCAGTTCCATTGTGTTATAATAACTGGTTTGATTTTAATACATAAAAGGGAGCTTCGTCATGAAATATAGTATGAGGATTCCAGTTTTTAAAAAGAAAACCGTAGGTTGGTAGGGACAAGGATTCGGCAGGAAAAGCTTGATGAGTGCTTACTCCAAATATAAATCTTAATAGGGAGCATGAAAAAAATATATATTTGTGTAACACTAAGTAAATAAAGCAGGATCTAAGGAATCAAAACCCTGCAGTACTCACTTGTTGAATCTAAGTCACCCTCAGTCTGGGTCCCCACAGGCTTAGAAGGAGCAGTGATGCCTGCAGATAGGGTACATGAATGAGAAGCAAATGTTTTGCACTGTTAACCACTGAGATTGTGTCTGTTGCCACTGAATAACCGAATGTATCCTAGCTGTTATCAGCAGCATTGGACACTCACGTCCCCAGAATTTCACTTCACTTTAGGGATCTGAGGTGATTTTATGCCAGTTAAATAATTAAATACAAAAGTTGTAATCCAAGCTTTTTGTGATTTCATTTGAGAGGGTTGTTCAGAGTATCCAAAGAGTCACATTGTCAAATATGGAAGTCTAGTATTGGGTAATTTTGTCCATGGGGGTGGGGTTTATCTTGGGCATCTGAATGAAATGGGCAATCTCTCTGAACTTACTTCAGGTACATCTTGTTGGTTCAACACGGGAGTAGGATGCTAAGAAAGTGAAAATGAGGGATTTCATCCAGTTTATGTTGCTTTAGTCCTTGTCTGAACTTTGATCCTAACCTGCTTCATCAGAAAATTATATTATCTTTACAAAAAGAACTTTGAGATATAACTCACATACCACACAGTTCACTGGCATTTGGGTCCAGAATGGTCCAGCAAGCAAAAATCCTTGCTGAACAACTCCGTAGTCCAAGAGCAATTAGAGAATTTAGTGAGCACATACGTTAAGAATATAAAAGATCTGAGGCCCCCCTTGTGGTGCAATGGGTTGAGTCTTGACCTCTGAAGTTGTCCATAGCCGATGCGGCATGAGTTCGATCTCTGGCCAGTGAGATTCCCACATAGCACGGCAGACCTCTGCCTCACCTGCTGCTCCCCTCAGCAATATATTTCAGTCCATCCTCCTGTTCTGCTCCCTGCTCTGTCTCTGGTGAATCCTCTCACCACCCCACATCTCTGGCCTACACCCCAGTTCTTGTGTGCATAGATAAATCTTTTTTTAAAAAAGAATCTAATAAATAATAATCCTTTAAAAAAAGGATCTTTTTAAAAAAACTGCTAAATTGGCTTTCTGAATTTGTAGTGTAGGAAGGACTTTTCCTTAGAGCATAAAAATCAATTGCTTTGGGCATATTCACAAATGCAAACATCACCACAATTTTAGAACCCTTTAGTGCTTACTCCCCTGTAGCCCCATCTAGAAGGAGTTTGGTGGGATGACTGGTTACATGTGTGCTCTTTCCAGGGAAGAGTAAAGTTATGACTTTTGTCTTAATAAAGTCCTCTAGTGCAATAAAATAAGGAAAACAATTAGGGCCTTGCTCATGTGATTCCCTCTGCCCTGCCAGCCTCCTTCCCGTTCCTCAAGGTGGACAACCTCATCTGCACAGAGAAAACTGCTTCAGACACTCATATAAGTTGGATGACTTATCTTATTATGTTAGTGTGTTTTCTTCATAGCAAATATTTATTTTTTTTAAACTTCATTAAAGTATAATTACATATGACGATATGTGCCCATCTTAAGCAAACAATTCAATGTCTGTGCCTGCTAACTACCACTCAATGAATAGACAACACACCCACCCAACACCCCCCCTCCCCAATTCTCTTCTGATCCTCCAAATTCAATTATCTCCACCTCAGGCAACCCTTCACTATAAATTAGTTTTGTCTGTTCTGGATTTCATACTAATCTTAATTCACATTATTTATTTGTTTATTTCTTTTCTGTCTCTACTACTAGATTTTTTTATAACCATGTTTTCCAGCACAGAGTGTCTAGCACGGAAGCAGACAGTGTTGGAATGAATGAATCCCAAATCATTCTATTTATCAGTTTTCATTTAAAAAGTGAAACATCTAAATATCCAAAAACAGCAGTGAGGGCTTTCATTGCCAGGGTTAACAAACAGAAGTCTCTTATTAATCTTTCCTGCCTCCTTGCTTTTCTCGCCTTCATCTTTGTCATCACAGCATGTCAAAGGTGCCCGTAAGTGGAGGAGACGATCGTGATAAGAAGTCACATTCTTTCATTTTTTGACAAAATGTGTTACTTTAGATGAAGTAGTAAGAGTAGTCTCAATCACTTGTGAGCTTTCTGCTTTTTAGCTTGGTAGATGAAGACATTCCTAAGTGCATCCTGAAATTCTATGTCCTTGATAACAAGACTGGAGGTCAGCTTATCCCATATCTCCACTTCTGAAAATACACTTACACTGGAGATTTACGTCCTATAAGCAATGCTGTAGCAGCTCTGCTAATTTTGACAAATATTTCTCTTACTGTGACATAACCAAACTTTGAATCAAATACCGGTGAACTGGTATCTCTCATTCACGCACAGGGAAAAAAGGGTCCCTTTTTGTCATCTCTGCCTTGTGGATAGAGGAACTGAGGCAAGAGTGCCTTCTCCAGATTCTTTTCTTTGCTTCCTTTGCATCATTCATTCTAGTTTGGCAGGCACTCTTCCTCCTTCAGCCAAAGTTTTAAATCTCTTTCTCTCTCGACTACCTAGGAAAGAGGAGAATTAACCTACTCATGCAGATTACTGAGGCCCAGCCCTCATTAACCTTAATATCAAAAGAAATACAGCTTTTGGGGAAATGCCCTTCTACTTGTCATAAATAGAAACATTTTCATGATCTCAGGAAAGGGGTTTTTTAGGAAGTTCATCCAATGCAAATTTTGTTGCTAGTCAGTGAAAATTTCACATATATTATACCCCTGGATTTGTGGTTGTAAAATTATAAAGTGTTGTAAGATCACATCCTTGATGTTCTTTTACATTTTTTTGTCTTTTTACACTATTTTGTTGATGTCCTTGATGAATAATTTTTCTTCCCCCCAGTGAGTATTCAACTGCTATTTGTTGAAGGATTGAACAGTTTATTTTTTTTTAAATTGAGATAACATTGGTTTATAAAACTAAGAACAATAATACCATATGATTTTAGCTATTCCACTTCTGGATGTCCATCCAAAGAATATAAAAGCTCTACTTCAAAATGATATATGTGCCCCTTTGTTCACTGCAAAAATATTTGTAATAGCCAAGATATGAGAACAACCTAAGTGTCCATCAACCAATGGGTGGATTAAAAAGATGTGTATATATGTATATATAGATAGATACAGATATAGATATATATTGGAATAGTACTCAGCTATGAAAAAGTGGAACACTTTATTTGTAAATTGGATTCAAATGTACCTTAGAACTCCTCTTTTACAGACACTAGGCCCTCTGTCCCATTCTTGCTGTCCTTTGCTTTAATGGTACTGAGCTGATTTTAGTCATGTCCTCATTCCTCCTCTTTGGTAGATGTTGCTTTTGCAGGTGACATTGAGTTTGGGAAGACAATCACTATTAAAGATGGGGAAGGGCAGAGATGTGATAGGATATAAATCCATCACCCAGACAAATTAGAGAAAGACCTGAAGACAATTTGAATGTCAGAGAAGACAAAAATAGGAGGGAGAAAAATTGTTACAGGAATCAAGCTGCCTTAGCAGTGGGAGCCTGCAGGAGCGGTGGGGCCTCTTACCCCGCTGCTCCAGAGCAGTTATGGCAGTTGCTCCTGCCCAGCAACTGCCGTTTTTTTGAAAGGACCAATTAGGTGCTAGGAGTTGATGGGTAGGTCCAATCAGCTCCAGGATTGAAAATGGTCCAATCAGACTTGTGGATGGTGCTCTGGGAGAGGATATAAGCCAGGATTGGAGGGACCTAAATGGGGGGAAAAGAGAAGAGAAGAAAAAGAGAGGACACCAGCCCCAGAGAGAGGAAAGAGGCCTCTGAAGAGAAGAACAGGAGAAGACACAACGACACCAGCCCCCAGGAGAAGAAAGACGACGGTTCCAGACTCTGAAGAGAAAAGTGAGAAGTCAGTTCCTGGCCTCCGAGGAAGAGAGAAGAAAAGAAGCATCCAGCACCTGCCCTCTGGGCCTCCGGTCCCGTCTCTGACGTTGCCTGCAAGGAGCACCAGAGGCCCTGGGCCTGGTGTCTCAGAGACCTGTTTGTGGGTCTAACCCAGCACCTCACAAAGAGCTGCCGTCCCCAATGCGTTCCGGGTGAGGCGGCCGCCACTTGAGGATGCAGTGAGCTCTCTGTTTCCCCCGTTTGTAAAATAAACCCCATGTTTGTTGTTGTTGTTGTTCCTGTAGCCTGAGATCCCCTGCAATTGTGCGAGGGTGAGACCCACAGACAGTGCCCTGTCCTCTCAGCAGGCGCTGTCTTTTGTTGTATTTGGCCTTTTGGCCTTTTGGGGCTTTTTGGTGGCTCTTGCTGCAGAGCCTGGGCATTTGTGGCCCGTCTGCCTGATTTCAATAGGATATAAATCCATCACCCAGACAAATTAGAGAAAGACCTGAAGACAATTTGAACGTCAGAGAAGGCAAAAATAGGAGGGAGAAAAGTTGTTCGGAGCAGCCCAGGCTGGCACCTCTGGCAGTATAGTTTCTGGAAGCAAATAAACTTGTAAGAAAAACTGGGTAAGTGGCCCATGTATAAAGAAATGGTAGCTTGTGAAGCATGAGCCTCTCTGTCATTTTGCTAAATCCTTATAACACCTCTTTACCAGATGAGGGTCAGACTTTTTCAAGAAGTCTGGGAAAATTTTCATAACTATTCATTTTCTTCCATTCCTCTTGAAATAGTCACTACTCTTGGCCTAGGCCAACAGTCAAATTTTCAGTAGCCCACAAGAGCTATTTTGGTCAAATTGAGGGTCAAGATCCATTAAATGAGTCATGAATTCAGTTGAGTGGGTTCCAACTAGCATAAAAAATAAGTAAGCAGAGAAGAGAATAGAAAATATCAGAGTATAGGGTAAGGATAAATAATGTTTGTGGAACTTTGTTTTAGTCTATATGTAAATATACTAGACTGCAATATAAAATTTATTTTTGTGGATCATGGTTAAAAAAAGTTTGAAAACAATAGATTTCCAGTAATCATTTTTCAGATATTCTTTTAAAAAACTTTTTAGTAGGAAAAATATCAACTATACATAAAACTATTAGTAAAAATAAACCCTGTTTTAGCCTTATCTGAGTTTCCGATTGGCTTTTGTAGACAATACAATATTATTTGTGTTCTTCAGTAATTTATTTTTATTTCTTTGCTCCACCTACCAAAAGCCGGGGACATTTCAAGAACTGAAATAAACCTTCCTGATGGTTTGAGTTGTGAATATTTCAGATCAGTTGGGAGTCTTCTGAGGGGTGGCAGGAAACCACCAGGAAAAATGAATTTGGAAGGAGAACTGAGTCAAACCTCATGGATGCTGCTTACATCAGCTCTGTGCCTTTTCTGGAAGAAACAGTCACATCTGTTTGTCCCCGCCCCTGTTTCCCTTTCAGCTGGTCTCCCTTGGAGGCAGGGAATTTGAGACTAGAGAATAGAGCTGGGTAGAACCTAGAATAGGCATCTAGTTCAATCCTTTTTGCTCTCTAGATGAAGAAAGTGAAATCTAGGGGTGAGAACTGAGTTACCCAAAAGAGCTTCTCATTTACTGTCCCCACAAGATGCCAAGAGCCCGAATTAGGGTGTGGGGGAGAGGTCATCATTTCACAGACAGGATGCCAGGATAAAAAGAAGTCACAAAACTGACTCAGGGTCTCTGACAATATCATTAGTGAATCATGAATAAACATGAATGCTCCTCAGTATTTTGCTTCTTAGGGTTGGCCCAAGCAAGGCATCATTTGGATGGATTGTGAGGAAGGGAGGGAGGGATGGAGCCGGAGTAAGGAACTACCAGCTTCCCTTGCGGTCCTGTTCCTTTCTTCAAAGGCCCCACTGCATCATCAACATTGTCCCATCCAAGTAAGTATGTGCTGAGTGTTTTTGTTTTGGCTCCACTAGACAATACCACCCAGCATGCTTCCAGGAATGGCTCTAGATGGTTTCCGAAGTTACATGTAGACCATAACCATTAATTCATAAGTTCCAGCTCTATGCGCAGTGTAGAATTTGACCTAAGGAATAGGTTCCTATAGAGAAAAACTTAAACTGAATTAATCAGACCTCACAATGTGAGACAATGCAGGTATAGCTACAGATACAGAATAAATGTTCAATAACTGGTAGCCATTTTATTTTTTATTTTTAAAAAATATTTATTTATGCATACAAGAACTGGGGTTTAAGCCAGAGATGTGTGTGGGGGGGGTGGGGAGGGTATGAAAGGATTCACCAGAGACAGAGTGGGGAGCAGAACAGGCGGATCTACTGAAATACACTGCTGAGGGGAGCAGCGGGCGAAACAGGCGAGGTCTGCTGTGTCATGTGGGTCAGCTCCCTGGCAGGGATTGAACTCATATTGCAGGGGCTAACAATAGCTTGATAGCACTGAGACTTCAATCCCTGCGCCACAAAGGAGGCCCACTGGTAGCCATTTTAAACCTTCCCTCTTAAACTTTTGACCAACTACCTCCTTGCTCCCCCTTCTCTTCCTTATCCTTCAACTTCACAAAGAAAACAGAAGCCAGAGACTCAAACTCCCTCAGTTTCTCACACCAAATATGTAAGTTCAAGTCCTTTCATTAGAAACTGCTTTGCTACACCCCACGTCCACGTCCTGTTTTTCACAGTCAAAACCCTCAAAGGGCAGCCTCCTCTGCCTTGCTGCCCACTCACTCCTCATCCCACTCCAGTCAGTCATGTCGCTCCACCAACACAGTTCTGTGAAGGTCTCTGGCAATCTCTCTGGTGCTCAATCTTGAGAAACTTCTTCAGACCTCATCACAGCTGACAATTGCCTCTTGTCTTTCCTGGCTCTAGTTTCTTGGTATTACTCCAATATCTACCTTTTTTAGACCCTCTTCAGGCTCATCTGTCTACCAGCTGCCATGGAATTGTCAAGGCTGACTTAGGCCACCTCTCTGTAAATCAGTTCACCCATGTCACCAGTTTGGATTCCCTTTTGATTCCAACATTTATATTCAACAGACACCTTGAATCTCACTAGGGACTCATAGACACTTTACATTTAATTGATCTAAAACCAAATTACAATCTTTTTTTTTTTTAAGATTGATGTATTTATGCATACAAGCTGGGGTACAGGTCAGAGGTGTGGGGCAGTGAGAGAGTTCACCAGAGTCAGAGTGGGGAGCAACACAGGCAGATCAACGGAAGCACACTGCTGAGGGGAGCAGTGGGCAAGGCAGGAGAGGTCTGCCGTGTCGTCGAACTCATGTCGCGGCTCCACAGCGCAGCGCTTAACCGCTGCGCCACCGGGGAGGCCCCCAAATTACAATCTTATCTTCCAAACCTGGTCTTCATCCTCATGTCTCTGAAATGTCTCTTAAATGACTAATATTTATACAGTTTTACATGAGATTCTTATTTGCCATTTCTTTCTCTCTTACTTCTCTTGGACTATCTTTGACCAGTTTGATTTAGGGACTCATAGACATTTAGATATTTTAGATACTTTAGATATTTCTAAAAACCTCTTAATTCTGTCAAATGAATTTCACCGCCTTCTCTTCTTCCTCCCTCGCTTCCATAGCCCTATTCTCATTCAAACTGCTTCAATAATTTCCACATATCTCCTCATGCCTCTTCAATTCTCTCTCTACACTGCATCAAGTAGATGGCATTTTGTTGTGGTAGTGTAAGTTGACCGAGACACTACTTTCTACAGAATGAATGTTTTCTCCACTAGTTAGCTTTTTCCATTACTTTGAAAATTTTATATTACCTCTCCTGTCTGGCCCGCTGCTCCCCTCAGCAGTGTATTTCTGTCAATCTGCCTGTTCTGCTCCCCACTGTCTCTAGTGAATCCTCTCACCACCACACACCTCTGGCCTACATCCCAGCTTGGATGCATAAGCAAACAAATCTTTAAAAATTAAAGTTAATTTCTATGTCTTTCCTGTTATGGTTGCCTTGTTGTTGTTTTTTTTTTAAAGGCTTTTTTTTTTTTTAAAGATTTTATTCATTTATACATATAGCTGGGGTACAGGCTAGAGGTGTGGAGTGATGAGAGGCTTCACCAGAGACAGAGCGGGGAGCAGAACAGGCAGATCAGAAATACACTGCTGAGGGGAGCAGTGGGCGAGGCAGGAGAGGTCTGCTGCACCATGTGGGATTCTCCCCGGCTGGGTGTCGAACTCGCATCACTGCTGCCGACAGCTCCACAGCGCAGCGCTCAACCGCTGCGCCACCAGGGAGGCCCTGCCTTGTTTTAATTCACTTTCTACCCACATTAGATATCACATAGACACTTGCATAAACAAAATTATCTCTTTCTGTATTTTTTTTCTTTCAGATCCCACTCTGGGTTTTTCTTTCTTTCTTTTAAAGATTTATCTATTATTGCATACAAGCTGGGGTGCAGGCCAGAGGTGTGGGGTGATGAGAGGGTTCACCAGAGACAGAGTGGGGAGCAGAACAGGCAGATGGACTGAAGCACACTGCTGAGGGGAGCAGTGGGCGAGGCAGAGAGGTCTGCTGCACCATGTGGGAATCTCCCCTGCCGGGCATCGAACTTATGCTGCAGTGGCTCTGGATAGCTTCGCAGTGCTGCACTTAATCCACTGTGCCACCAGGGAGGTCCCACTTACTCTAATTTTTCTGTAGTAAATATTATTTGTGTAATTTTTCAAAAGTCAAAAAATATACATGAAAACACAGTAAAATGTGAAATACTTTCATCACTGACCCATCAAATCAATGCCAAGTCCTCATGTATTCTGATCATGTTTCTGCAGGATTTTCTACAGGAGAAAGTGATGTAGCAGGTGATGCTGTTACCATGGTACCGTACAAGCAGTTCCCTTAGATGGTAAAATGAAGGAGCCCTTCATTACAGGCTCAGGTTTCAGTTGCTCTGGGTTGTATTTACTTGAACAACTTCAGTGCAAATGTGTCTTTAATCTTGTGTTTTACCTGATGCTAGAAATTCTTCCCAGTGATGAAGTTTAATTCTGTCTTTATATAATACTTGAAATTGGAGTGTGAACAAATCATAGCTGGCACCCACTGTACCTGGGAAGTGGAGCTACATCTTCCTCTCTGCTTTCAAAGCAGTTGTTTTTTGTGTGTGTGTGTTTCATGTTTTGTTTTTATGTAAGTGATGCTCTAATTGTTGAAAGCAGCATCTGTCTGCAGAATGGAAAGTCAGAATACAATCCAGTTTCTCTCCTGAGTCACCAGATTTCAAAGAACAGTATTGAAAATTTCTAGAGAGAGATCACAGCCAGTGACACTGAACTAAAATCATTTTTCCAGCTTCTCAGAGAGCTGGTCAGATAGAGAACTCTAAATTCTGTTCACACAGAACTTCGGTTTAGTCAGTTACTCCACATTGCTATTTTATTTTTAGCAGATTGTGCTTGGATCCTTATTTTCTCTTGGGTTTAGATTTTAAACCATTTTTTCTGGCTCCTATCACATTGAATCCTGTCGGTTATATGGGCTCCAAGTTAGCTTCTCATATTTGTAGTCAGTAGATTTCTACAAAACAAAAACAACCAAACTGCTCCTGACTCAAAACCTATTTGGTAATAGCATTTTCAAAATGTCTATGAGAGATTTAACTTAAGGCAGACATCTTGCCTTGTATGTGGTAGGTATTCAGTAAACGTGCATGATTTCAGGATTCCCTTATCGAAGAATACTGAAAAAAGCTTCAATATGAATAATAAAATTGTGGGACCTCTATATAATGATGGATAAGTGAGACATTCACTTACTCTCATTCCCTTCAGAAATCTCACTACTAAGGGAGTAAAGAAGACATAATCTTTAAAGGCAAAGACAATAGAAAGCTGCAAAGCAGAAAGACAGGTGATAACTTAGCAGTCAGCTGTAAAAAAGCTGAGCAGCAACTATTTCATACTGCAGAAACCAGCTTCCCTGCCTCCTTAACAAAGGTTAAAGATATGGGATTGAAGAGGGCTTAATGATGCAGCTAAAATCAGGATGACTGTTTGAAAGGTTTAAGACAAAATTAAAATTCTGTATCTCTTTTCCCACTCCATATAGGCAAGTAGCTCCCTTTCCTCACCCTGGCAGATAACTGGATATTTAGCCTCTGGAGAGGGTTTTTGGACTGGGGGACTTTGACCAGAGTTGATGGTGGGGAGACAGTGCTGTCAGCTGAGTGATCACGTGAAGTTTAGACCCTGTCTATGGAAACCACCAGCCTCATTTCTCACCCTTCCCAGATCCTTGGAAACCGGGACTTTATCCTCCAGGCAAAAGGCAGGTGGGTTTTGCTTGCAGAATCTGACCCATCTAAGAGAGATAAAAATGACAATAACAGGAATTCCCACTAAACATTTCTTTATTTTTAAGATTTATTTATTTATGCATACAAGAGCTGGGTGTAGACCAGAGGTTTGAGGGGGGAGGGAAGAAGGTTCACCGAAGACTGAGTGGGGAACAGAAGAGGCAGATCTACTGAAGTACACTGCTGAAGGGAGCACTGGGCCAGACAGGAAAGGTCTGCCGCACCATGTGGGAAGCTCCCTGGCCAGGGATGGAACTAGTGTTGCAGTGGCTGCGGATAGCTTCCTAGTGCTGAGACTTAACCCCTTGCGCCACCACTAAATGTTTCAATGAGAAACTCTATACCAGGATTTCTGAAGCCGAAACAGGATGTGGCAGGGTGACGCTGCTGCAGGCCCTCCTGTGTATTGTAGGTTCCTCAGCACCCTCCCTGCCTCTCCCCGCGAGCTGCCACTAACAGTGGTCTGTGCCAAATCACCAGGCAGCAAGTGTCCCTGCGCACTTGGGTGTGCTGCTTAGTTTTTTACTGCTTTGTTCACTCTTAAGTGAGCTGACAAGGAAAAGTCAGGAGACTCCTAAGAAAGAAATACAGAGATCAAAACAAAATTTCAAAAAAGTTTAGAGGAAACTCAGACTATGCAAGGAGGGGAAAAAAACCTCAAAAAATGAATTCTTATCTAGAGAGGAGACAGCACATAAGAACACTTGCAAATTAAAATTAGGATTATGGATATTTTTAAAATGCAATATACAGAATACAAGGAAAAGCTGAGAAAATCTCCCATAAAGCAGAGCAAGAAGATGAAGAATTGAAGAGGAAGATTTCTGTTGTGGTTTTTGGCTTGGCAATTTCCTCGCTGTATGATTTGAGCAGGTCATTTAATCTCTCTAAGCCTCAGGTTGATAAGAAGTAAAACGAGAGATTTTATTGAGTCAACAAACAATTACTGAGCAATTTCCATGGATCCTATGGATATAGAAATGAAAGGTACAATTGACTTTATATCCAAGGAAGGACACACAGAAACTGGCAGGATGAATACAGACTGTTGAGGCAACAGAGAAGACCAGAGACTGAGGTTTATTGGGCACTTACTGTTCCAGGCTGTGCGTCACATAATGGTCCCAGCAGCCAGCGACACTGTCAGTATTTTACTCTGTGGGAGATCAATGCTCAGAACTGCTAAGTCATTTAACCTGAGTTGTACAGGTAGAAACTATAACTGCAGAGCAGAATTTAGCCCCAAATCCTTCAAGCTTCCACATCTCTCTCTCCCCAAAATCATATGCAATCGGGGGCCTCCCTGGTGGCACAAGGGGTTAAGTCTCAGTACTATGAAGCTACCAACTATGAAGCTATGAGCAGCCACTGCAGCATGAGCTCCATCCCTGGCCAGGGAGCTAACCCACATGATGCAGCAGACTTCTCCTGTTTCACCTGCGGCTCCCCTCAGCAGTGTATTTTAGTGGATCCACCTGTTCTGCTCTCTACTCTGTCTCTGGTGAATCCTCTCACCACCACCCCCCACCAGCACCTCTGACCTATACCCCAGCTCTTGTATGCACAAATAAATAAATCTTTTTTTTTAATGTGCAATAAAACCTAAACAAGGAAGAAGTTAAGATCAGAAAGAATTCCTGGATAAGGTGGTGCTATAGAGTAGGGTGGATTTTGGCACCAATGTAGATGGATTCTGCTGGCCTTGGAAAAACCTAGAGATTAAATCTCTTCCTCTTGGGCCAGTTTCCTATGTCTGCCTCTATTTATAAAGCTTCATGAAACAAATATTTGAGTTCCTATTATATGCCTTCTCTCAATATTCTTACAAACTGCTGGTAAAGAATCACCAGGAAGCATGGGATTTTTTTTCTTTGCAGTGATGAAAATGTTTTATTATCTTTTTAAAAAAAGTTTATATATTTTTTACATCATTGTTCATTCTCTTCTCAGGTGTAATCCCCATAAAATTAACACCACCAAGACACCTGGTTCATGCCATTCGCAGCAACATGAATGGAGCTGGAAGGGATTATGCTCAGTGAAATAAGTGAGAAGGAAAGAGAAAAATATTGGATAGTTTCACTCATAGGAGGAACATAGGGAGACCAAACAAGAGAGCAGGAAAACGAAACAAACAAAAAAAAAAGACAAAATCACTTGGGATATTGTCTGCTGGGAGAGCACCTAGACCGATGTGCAGAGGATGTGTGCGCGAGGTGGGAGCCTGCACAGTGGGACTTAACCTGGAGGAAGAGTCCAGACAGAGGAGAGGCTTGGCAGGCAGAGGGCACATCACACGCCATGCCCAGAGGCATGCGTGCTCTGGTGCATTTGGAAACTGTGGCTAGTTCAGTCTAGCGAGAATCTAGGATTTAAGGAGAAACTACACAAGATGAAACTAAAGAGACAAGCAAGAGCTAGTTTATGTAAGCCCATATACCATGCTAAAGAGTTTGGACATTTAAAATTTTATGTTAATGTTGAACCATAAAGAGGAGGGCAATGATGGGAGTTGCAGTGGAAGACCTCTGGGGTGGCAGCATAAAGGATGAACTGGAGGGGAGTAAGTACGTAGGGAAGGAGGCCCAAAAGGAGGCTAATGAATTATTCAGAGAGGAAAAGGTAAGTGCCCCGAAATAGGGAAGTGACGGAGAGATGAAGAAAGGCAGGTGGAAGAGAACTATATTCAGACAATTAGCTTCCAAACATGCTCACTCTCTTCCGGCTAAGCCTCCTGCCCAAATCCCCTTCACAGAGGCCTGGAACTTGTGAGAGGAGGGAGGCCCGTCTGCAGTAGTATTTTGTCCACTATGTGCCCACACTTATGTCATAGCTCCCCATCTGAGGTCTGAGCAGGGAAGTGGACTTGAGGTCATGGACTTAGAGACAATCAGTGGGAAATATGAGGGATGGGAATTTTGAAAGAATAGCTCATGTGGATGTAAGGAAGTTTGGGAGAGGATGGTGCACTAGAGAACTGCACAAAGATCTGTATGATTGGCGTGCAGGGAGCTTGTGGGAAGAGGACAGGGCAGGATACTAAGCTAGAGAAGCAGACAAGAGTCTAAGGGGCTCTCCTTATGGGCTCACCAAGGAGTCTGATTTACCCTGATGTCTACAGGAACCACTGAAGAATGGTAAATAGCTTGGTCATATTTCATTACAGAAAGACCATCAACAGCTAGGTTGTATTTTATGCAACATGAAAATAAACTGAATAAAGATGGGTGACGTATGATCAGGGTCCCAGCAGGGAACACATGACTTACCCAACTGGAATTTCTGGAGAAAATTCCACAGGAATTCTTCATAGATGTGTGAGCAAGTTTAAGGGAACCAAGAAGAGATATTGAGACACTCAAGGTCTTGGAATAGTGGAAACTTTTACTACCTCCAACTGCTTTGAAGGGACAAAGGAAAGAAGCAGAACTACAGAACTTAAGTAGTTGTGAGGTCTGAGGACTGTGGAAGAAACTATAGTCAAGAAGAGATGTGGCCAAAACTTCACAAAGCAGGAGTGAACATCCTGATCTCTGATGTCTCACCCTTTCCTCCCCAGTCTTCCTCAGGGCCTCCCATTGGCCAAACCCAAAGTTTCAGTCTGTAGAGGTCAGCCTGCTCAGGCATAGAACAGGACTGAGAATGGTAAGGAATGGACCTGGGGAACATGTGCAATCAGAGAGGACTGGGGAGGAAATAATGAAGCCTATTATCAATAGCTTGACTTCCAGGGGTGTGGGAGGCATCTCTGAGGAGATCCCAGATAGCTTATATGGTATTGAAGTCTGCAACTCAGCAGAAGGATCTGGGCTGCAGATAGATCTTTGGGAGA
The DNA here is from genome assembly GCA_004024925.1 of Scalopus aquaticus. Lineage (NCBI taxonomy): Eukaryota > Metazoa > Chordata > Mammalia > Eulipotyphla > Talpidae > Scalopus > Scalopus aquaticus. The sequence continues at coordinate 91,465 of PVIJ01004300.1, forward strand.
CAATTCCCAGTTTGGGCGACAAATACCTTCTAATCAATCAAGACTAGTTAGGAGGACTGGATAACTGGATAGGATAGTAATGGTTTTCAAAGTGCTAAGGATGCTTTAAAAATAAGAGAAAAAGAAAGGGGCCTCTCTGGTGGCCTACGGGTTAAGTCCCAGCGCTTTCACTGAGATGGCCTGAGTTCGATCCCTGTCCAGGAAGCTAATTCACATATGGCAAAGCAGACTTCTCCTGTCTCATTGTCTGCTCCCCACAGCAGTGTTATTTCAGTAAACTCCCTCTTGTGCTCCCCAATCTGACTCTGTTGAATTCTCTCAAACCCCCCCCCACCCCCACACATCTGGCCTATACCCCAGTTCTTTTATGCAAAAATAAATAAATCTTTTTAAAAAACAACAATAACATGCTCTGGATGAATATGCATTTAGTCGTCCTCTGAGAGATCACAGGTATTCTTAAGAAAATTTGCATTTAAGCAGTTGTAGATTGGAAGTTTCTTCAACAATTGACAAGATATATAAAATAATATGGAAGGACAGGAAAAACTATCCTCAATCTTCCCAGCATAGGCTATTAAAACTTTTTGTGTCATATCCAATATATATGTATATAAATTTCTTCTTTTAGGTAATTTTTCACATACACGTCATTTGAAATTTTTAAGACTGTACTGGGTGATAAATATATATAATTTTGATGTCATCCAAATAAAATAACTTACATATCTTTATGTAAATAACTTACCAGGAATTGAAAATTTGGGGGGGAGGGGGGGAGTGCTCTGAAAATACCGAGTGATCTTGGTCTAAGATACCAAGACATGAGATATAAGGTGGCTCGGTTGATGCTGTTATTGTAATGGTACTCCCAGGGAATGGCCAAAAATCTTGGGAAATTCATCAATATTCATTTGGCATACTCTGAATGATGAACTATCCTTACGACCTATCCAGTCATCAAAAAAGTTACACAGACACCCAGGCCATAATATCAACACACACACACACACACACACACACACACACACACACACACACACACACACACTTGACAGTGTGAACAACAATATATTTAAAGTAGCTGTTCTCTTGTCACATTTCGAACGTCCACATGTGTGCATTACAGCAAGTTCCCAGTGCCCAAAATATTTTAGGATCTCACCCCCTGCTTGTTGTAATTTGCTGGCAAACATGTTTATGAATATCCTCAATAATGGCAAACCCATTCCTGCAGGGGGAACTTGATATTATGAATAGCCAAAAGTTTTGGCTGGTAACATACAATACACGCAAAGAAACCTTCCAACTTGTGTGTTGGAGAAGCAGAAGAAACCAGGATCCCAGTTCACAGTTGCCAAGAAACTTTAGAGGATGCAGGTGCAAATAATTTTTTCTCCCTCTTTTCAATTCAGACTCATTAAAATATGTATTTTCAGAGCCACTAATGAAAATAAATTGGATAATCAGACCGCCTCATACAACTTGTAGTGAAAAAATAAGGTCTGTTTTTTTTAAGTAATGAAAATTTTCTTAAAGCTAACAAGGGGTTTGAGAGGCAGTTCCAAAAAGAGGAGGCTCAGAAACAGTTTGAGTTATGGAACCAAATTTGGGGTAAATTCACATTATCCTAGGGAAACAACATTCATTAGTGTCTTGTTCACCCGGATTAATTAATCAACAGCAGTGCTGATCTCCTTAGTCTAATAGCTGTACTATCTTTAAATAATGTTATTCAATGAATGGACAAAAATCTCAGGAAATTCATAAATATTAATTTGACATGTTTTTAAAGAGGCATCACAATTAGTAGGATTAGTAATCTTGAAGGAATTTATGGTGACCCTTCCAATCAGGGCCTATTTATTTCCTACACAATTAAAGAGGATTATGAGTTTGGGCTGGTTTCTGAGAAATCAGCAAGTTTATTTCCCTGCGAGCAGGCAGAGTTAAATCCCAGAGATGTTTCCTTGGTGTACCCACACCGTCCCCAGGGGAAGGAAGGTAAATGTGTCTGGGGGTGACTTGAATGAGACTCACCAGCAGTGGAGGTACTCTCATTAGTTTCTCTGCAACTACTTTTGCACACCCTCTCCAACTGATTCTCTCCATAAGGAAAATGGAATGAATTTAAAAAAAAAAAAAACAACAGTGTAATCCAGCCACTTCCCTCTGACAAGGCTTCAAGAGCTGACTCTTGCAGAAAAGGCCAACATCTTGATCTTGGCCTTGTACAGACCCCTGCCTGCCTCTCCAGTGTCTCAAACCTTTCCCCTAGGTCTGTGAACTAGCTCTACCAAGCTGGTAGTTCTTTGAATGTGCTACTCTTTTCTACCCCAGGCCTGTTCACTGATGGTCCCCAGCTCAGAATATATTCTCCCTCCATCCCTTTCACCTAACTTACTATTATTTTCCCTTTAGCTCTCAGCTATAGATTGCCTTTCACCCCCAAACCTTCTCCATAAAGTAGGTGAGCCCCACCTTGCTCTGCTACATTCTTATGACTTCATGTCTTAGTCACCCACTGGTAGCACTTCTCATAGTTTTAAAATTATACATTAGCATTCGAGATGATTTAATGAGTGTGTCTTTCTGACCATATTTTAAACTTCATGTGGTGAGGAACCTTGTTGTTTTTCTCACTGCTGTACCCACTGCACATAGTAGGTGATGAGTAAATCTTTGTTGAACAAACCAATGAATGTGGGCCATGAATCTACACGTGAAAAGATCAAATATGTACGGGTTGGTAGAATTTGGTTGTAGCAATGCATTTAAACATAAAGTAAATATACATGCACATCTATTGATGTTTTTAAACATGTGCTCCAGGAAAGTAAAGAGTAAGAGAGAACTCGAACATGCCTAGTTGATACCATGACATTCTTGTGTCCATCCATCCATCATTCATTTTTTTTCACTCAGATGTTACAAAATGGAAGAACTTTCTTTTTATTTGAACAGTTAGCATCATAATTCTCTTAGAAGGAGGGTTATCTTAGTTGCAATAACAACACAAAAGGCTATGGTGGCTAGGTTAAGAAGTGGGCCCTCTCCCTTGCATTTTCCCACTCCACCAAGCAATGCCATAAAAAGAGTCTAGGCATGTGCCTTTTTGACCATGTGACCTGTTGCAGAGACAAAACTTAGAGGAAAAAGTGACTAACTCAGCTCCCAGGCACACCCTCATGTATACCAATAGCCACAACTCAGTTATAATATGGACTATAAGACGTTTTGCAATAGAGAGGACTAATAAGAATCTGACATGGGGAAGTTTCTGCTTTTGATTGAAATATCATTCTGAAAGACGCCAGGCAGCAACATAGAAAATCTATTGTAAGAGATATCCATCTGGTATACAATCCTACCTTAATGGATGACCCTCCCATCTCAGCATGAAACAAAGAAAAACTTAATTGCTGACATCACGACAGAAACAGTGATGCCGGGGGAAAAAATACATAAACTGTTCTTCTTGAGCCCTCAATAAGAGATGTAATCGGATGCAATCATTTCATTTATACACACATGGCCCTGTAATGGGAATAGAGAGGACCAGATGGCCAGGAGTGGAATGAGATGAAATGAGATGGGTGCTTGCAGTTTAGCAACTAACTACTTAGTCTGCGTGGATTATACTAAGTATTTGCAGAACCACAGGAACACATATTCAGAATGAAGCTCTGACTTTGCGTCCAGAAGTATCATTCCCAGCACAAGGAGAAAGCCTATTTTACCATAGTTCTCCAAGGCTGTTGTGCCTCAGGAGTTGGCGGGTTTTCTCACACTAGAGCTCAAATTTGATTTCATATTAGAGTCACCTGGAGAGGTTTTTTTAAAACGCCAATACATAGATCTTACTTCTAGAAATGGTGGCTTAATTGGTTTGGGGACAGATGAGCCATTGGGATTTTTCAGAGTCCCCAGGTGATTCTACGGTGCCATAAAATTTAAGAATTATTGCAAGAATGTCGTTTCTGTATTTCCATAAGTAGCATCACTTTACATATCAATAAAAGGATGAGTACCTGTGTTCATATGACTTCCCTTGCCCCCAAATAGCTATTTCCCACACCTTCCCCCTTGAATGGTGTTTAGAAAGCTACCTTGAAAAATTAATTTGAATGAAGACTTCGCAACTTAAATGAGGATAATTCCTCTGAGAAGGATAATACATTAAATGGTTATCAGTTCGGAACACTGGTGTTCTTAGTTATCGAATTACTTATCTTGATGGTGGAAGGAAGGGTGAAGCTCCCCACAATGGTGGGGACGCTCAAAGGTCAACAGGATGTGAATTCAAGGTGAGTTCCAGGAATGAGAGATTTGGCTAAAGGCAATTTATAGTGAAGGCAGAGGGATGAGTTTGTATTAAAAAGAGAAATTTGTTATGAGGATTCTGAAGCTCAAAAAAGACTGCCAACAAGACCAGATGGGCAACTTGGGGTCCATGCTTTAAGAAATCCTCAGCTGTTTATCAAGATGCTGCAGCAAGAGAGATGAATACTGGAGTGTGATGAGTGAGTGGTAGCCCCTTTCTAGTCTCTCCCCAGCTTCAGAGACAACAGGCTCCCTGTGCCAGGAATGAATGTTAGTGCCCAGGAGTGATCAGAAAGCAGGTAGGTGGAGAAAACCTGGAAAAACACAAAATCCCCTGGGCTGATAATTTTAGCCTGAGGCCCAACAGTCCAGGCAAGACAGGAACTGGCTGAATTTTAGATCAAGATACCAGGCAACCAAAAAAATCCATGCATGATGATGAGAGCAAGCAAGAGCCTTGAAAATAAGCCCCAGATCTTAGACAGGCTTCCTTTGGGAACAAATATCAATTCCACATAATTATTTTGACTGCAGATGTGAAACAACAAGACGAATCCAACTTTTAGTAGCACGTGACAGTGAGCAGGAAGGGTTCATGTGGGCACTAACATATATCCTCCCAGATTACAGTTCTGTCAAAGGCAGGTCCCACACGCATGCATTTCCCCTGCAATTTCCTCATTTCTTTTACACAGACTAGAAACTCACTCAGCAGGAAGCTCAGCTATATCCTGCATGACTGGGACTCTGGCTGGACAGTGACAATGACAATGTGAAGAGGCTGGTGCCTGGACCCCAGGGAGGCTTTTTCTGTGCTTGTAGCTGAATGACTCTGAATAGTGTTGACTTAAAAGAAATCTCTTCCTGCAGGTTTAATGAGATCCCCTGGGAGGCTCCCAATGTGAATGGGAATCACGACTTGACATAAACATGAAGGATTACGTGTCAGCAGGGTTGATTTGATTTTTAACAGAATGCTAATTTATTTGCTGTGATTTTACACGTTCGCTTTAGCCACAACGTCATATTATATTAATCCTTGATAGATGACTGCATGTAGGTATATTCTCTATGTACAAGGTAGAGGGAGATGGGGAATTTGTATGTTTTTTTAAAGGGGTAAGTACCCTTTTTAGTTAAAAGGTTAGCAGGCAGAAAATGCCAGATTTCCCCACTACTTGGATACACAGAGTCTTGGGGCTAAGACTGCTTGGCATTTGGATCCATGAGATCGCAGACAGTTTTGAAGGTAATAGGCTCTGGAGGGTCTTAAGCCATAAAGCAAGTCATAATATTTAGAGCTGCTTGGGAATATTACTCTGTAAATTTTGTCTAGACAGCAAAAACAAAAGCGTTTCCCTAAACATTTAAACTGGAATCTTATAAGGAAGGAGATATTAAGAAAAGAAAGAGAGAGAGAAAGTACTTTGTAGATTTCATTTGCCATTTATGTTTCTTTAAGTCTCGAAAGACAGATTGGATTTGCCCCTTCAGGAGACTATTTGATGACTTCATTAGGAAATATGTAGACCACTAGGGAGATAAAGTTCAGTTAATCCTAGCTGTTTGTGAATGAAAGTAGAAGACTTTAACAGAGACCAATTCCAAACTGAATGCAGTTTCTCCTGAGTCACATAAATCCCAGAAGACCACAGAAGCTGGTCCTACCAGGAGCCTGAGCAAAGCTTTCAGAGGCAGGCTTGGGTGCCAGGGCCCAAGCCTTGGGTACTCAGCTGCATTCTCTGTGGTAGTTCACCAGGTTTGGGGACCACAGTGAGTGAGAGCAGCACAAAGTGAGGTTATTAGCAAAGCTTCCTATTGAGGAGTTCAAGCTGTCAGTGAACATAGGGACTTTGATATGGCAAGGGGAACGCCTTCTCGTCTCAGTTTTGAACACAGCTTGCAGTCATGGAGGGGAGCTGGACCCAGGTGTCCCAGTTTGAGAGAAATAGAAAGCCTGAGTAACAGCCATACTCCTCCAAGAAATGTGAGTGTCATGATACTAAAGACACTATGGAAAGCAGTATCTCATAAAAGACCTGCCTTCCAATCCCCATGAACTTAAGGTCCAGTAGAGGAGAGCTCAGTAGATTCACTTTCACTCTTACACCTAAGGCAGTTCCCAGGAGGTTTCATTCATCTAACATTTGAAACTATAAAGCTAACACAAGAAAGATAAGGGCAAATCCAGACACACCCAATCAGTAACTGGACCATTGTTAGTAATTTTCTATTCCTTCCCAGCATTGGGATTTTTAATCCTGCCCTTTGCTATGTTCTTTTACAGTTTTAGCCTTTACAGTTTTCCCCTCTTTGTGGAGAATACTACTTTATTAATGAAAATCACTATTTGGAAAGGCACGACTTGCAAAAAACCATCAATCCAGGTATATGTTTTCTTTAAATACCTGCAAGTGGCAATCGTTTGTCTCCATGATCCAAATCACTTTTCCTTCCTTAAAGGTCACATTTTTCAACCTCTTAAATGATGGTCTCCTTCTCTAGAACTGTTCAAAAGCACTTTCTTCTGGCTTTTTCCTTAGCTAGCTTAAGTACCTGTATGATTTCAGGTACTTAGTCTTTGGGTCTATTTTAACCACCATGAGATAAGAGAACAGGAAATCTTGATTTCTAGGATTCCTTCCTGCTCTGATACTCACAGACACATGTTTCCAACTTCTTATCGTTATCAGAGCCATTGTTGAGAACTTAATAAAACTTAAAACTTGTCTTCATAGATTTTAATTTAGCATGTTTAGGATGGGACTCCAGCATTTGTATTTTTCATGAGCATTCCCAAATAATCTAATGTATGCCAATGTTTATTCTATGAGTTCTACTGTTTTTCATTCAAAACTATTTCCTTAATATAGTAGAATGAGTTTAATTAAGAGCTAGAGGAAAGAACTTTCCAGTTGACTTAAATGGGAATTTTCAATCCAAGGGGAATTGAGACCATCAGAATCTGATTAGATGAGGTAATACCTTGAGGAAACTCAGAGATATCTAAGTTTACACAGAATCTTTTCATATTTAATGCATTACTCTTAGGGCCAATTATTAGTCAAAAGTGGCACTGATTAACTCAAATGAGAAAACACAGTGTAGTAAGTGTGAACAACTTATGAATTATTTCTAAAAATAAAAAAGTTAATTGTTTTCAAAGTGTGGGGGTGAGAATAATATTTTTATTTGAAAACAGGTTACCAAATAACAGGACTTTTAAACTAAAAGTTCTGCATATAGGTGTTTTGTGCTTATACACAGATGTTATACACACGTGTATATATGTTAAATGAGAGAATATACTTTAAAATTAAAAAAATCTACAACTTAATCACAGCCTAGTGCTTGAAAATTTCATTGTGAGAACATTTAAAATTTATTTCCTGTAATCTATTTCCTTAAGATCACCATTTTTTAAGGGCTTAGGAATGTCATGGACAGAATATAGTGATTTTGAATTGTTCAAAATTCAATTGGGTGGTCTATTTGGGGACACATTTCCCTTGGAAATTTTTTACTCATTTACTGCTTGTCTGATATCCTTTACTCCATGTGTTTGCCAGAGAAGGAGAGACCACAGAACCACAGCTTATGGAGGCTGGGTGGGGAGTCAGAGGAAATACACCAAATCTGAATTAGGGTATCACCACTCCATCTGGAAGCCAATTGAATAACAGGACATGATCGGCAAAAAATAAAGAGCACTTTCCTTAGCCCTTATATTCCATATTCCATTTATACCTTTCTCCATTTTCAGTGGACTCCTACTTTACAGCAAAAGCTGTTTCCTTGGAGTAAAAGTATCAACTCTAAAAGAGATTTCACTGATCCCCCTCTTGCCAAAGCTTAGGTGGTGCATTTACATGTCATTTTTACATAGGAGTGCACTGGAAATGGACTGAACCTTCCTAGTCTCTAGACCACCAGTTCCCAACCACCTTAGTTATTCCAGCACTAAAGGTTCTTCATACTGTGGCTTAGTGCTATCTATATGTGCCATGGTCCTGTGAATAATTAAGGCTGCATTATAAGCCTAAAGTGACTAGACAACCCTCTAACCCTTTCACAATTATATTTTAAAAGGGTGATGACTACTTAGCCATTGTGCTTTGGGTACATTCTATGAAATACTCCCAACTTAAGTGTCTCCTAACATTGACCCCCCTCCCCGAGTTAATTAGCAATCCAGTATGAGTGTTTCAACTCAACTAAGCAGTTGATCTAGACATAACTGACCAAAAAAAAAAAAAAGTAAACATTTAAATAAAAAACAAACAGGATCTTCTGGTTGAAAGAAGAAAACTTAAGGTGGGATAAGGAAAATGGGAGATGGTGAGGCTGTGAGTTGCCCTGTTCTGCTAACAGAACAATAGGCCTCCTTAAACTCAGATTATAGTTCACCTTAGTAAAATATGAACAAATAATTTTTTTTAAATAAGCAGAGCATTTGGTTTGCGATATGGGAAGCAAGACCTTCAACCTTGCGCCCACTAGCTCACACTAAGCATTTCTTAGGTAGAGGTTTGTGCCCGGACCCTTACCGTCAGAAGGTGATTCACACCTGCATTTAAACTTTATCCTACATGAATTCTCTTCAAGTCTTCACAATCCAACGCCTGATCCTCAGATGCTAGGAAGCAACGACCTGTCGGCTCTCACCCAGCTGCGCAGTTGTCTCCAGGGGTATTTAAAATCGTCTCACGGTCGCCCTTACTTTTCTGTCCCCCACCCAGTATCTCCATTTAGAGAGTTTCAGTTGGATCCTCCAAGACAAAAAGCAAAAGGTGAGGGAAGCAGAAGGGAAGCTGAACTACCTACTCCGCCCTCCCCACAAACCCAAGCTTCTACACCCGACTGTCCCTCCTCCCGCGGGAACCTGGCGGTCAGGTGAGGTTACCTGGGAGCCCGAGAAGCCCGGAGGGGCGTTGGGATCTTCCCTCTCGAAGTCGCCCTACTTCCCGCCGGGTCCCCCGAACTCCTGTCCCCCTCTCCCTCTGTCGTGCGTCCCCTGCCCCTCGGGCTCTGGCGCGCAACGACAGCAGCACGCTGCGCTCGGCTCCCCTCCGCCGACCTGGCGTGACGCAGGCGGAGACTACTTAAAGGCGGATTAGAGGCGGCGGCCACGGATTCCCGAGTCCGGCAGTCAGCTCTGCGCGCTCCGCCGGGGCCTCGCAGGCGGCAGCGCGCGAGCACCTGGTGCCACAGAAGTGGCAGCCCCCGGGAGCCCCCTTCTCCGAACCCCAACTCTCGGGGGGTGAACGGCGCCCAGAGACCTCTCTTGTCAGCAGGCGAGAGCTCGCGGATCTGCCAGCTGCCACCCTCGCCCCGCCCCTCGCCCGGACATCCACGGGCTGGAGATTTGACCCACGGACGGCGCGGGAGGTTCGTACCCGGTCTTCCAACAGCGCCTGCTGCCCTATTAATCGGGACGCACTTAGATTTCACCCCCATTTCCCTCCTTTAAGTGCAATAAAAGGGAGAGGGGGACCGTGGATTTAAAAACATTTTTTTGTTTGTTTGTTTGCTTCTTTAATCGGGGGGAGCAATTCGCTCCCAGTCGGGAGGTGCGGCCCGGGGAGGGGCCAGGAGCAGGAACGTGCCCGGTGCTGCCCAGTCTTTGTCTGCTGCCTCCGGATGCACAGCGATGGGGGAATGGACCATCTTGGAGAGGCTGCTGGAAGCTGCGGTGCAGCAGCACTCCACTATGATCGGGAGGTAAGGGCACTGAGCCGGCCGTCAGCGGGCCCGTCGGGTGACACCCCCCCCCATCCAGACCAAGCCCCAAGAACCCCCAGCCCATCCTCTGTTCCCTTCCCATCGTCCTCCGTTCATATGCCTGTGTCCCCAGCGTTGGGGGAATTACCCAATGCCCTGTGATGTCCCCCCTCCTCCAGCTGCTCCTGATCAGTTCCCCCATCTCTTCCCTATGAAGCTTCATCGGAGGGGTCACTCTTCTCCCATCAGAAAAGGAGTTTTTGGCTTAGCCGTGGTCCCCCCACTCTCAGGAGTCAGAGCCAATCTCCATCCGGTTCCTTAAATAGAATCTACAAGGAAAGCAGGATTGTATTTGGACAGAGAAGGGCAAATGGGTAGATGGATTTGCTCTTCAGAGCAGATGTATCTTTCCCCAAGAAATATTTATTAGGCTAAGCTGACTTGGCTGTTAAAACGTACAGTATCAGAAACCCACACATCCAACTGACAATTGTGTATATGTTCATAGCTATATGTTTATATAAAACATTCAGTTGAATATTCATGTTGAGAATAAACAAAATATCCACTTGGAGTAGATGGACACCCAGTGTAGATTTTTAACATCTTGGTCCAGATATTGCATGTGCATTTGCCATATTCCAAGTGAAGGTGTTGTTTTGTGCATCTGCATCTGTACATTCCATATCTACAGATGAAATCTATCTGTTGCTAACATACTATCCCCAGTGTGTGGAGATCTGTGTACCTGAAATCCCTGTAACATGAAATGTTCCCAATCTACCAGCACCCAGCAGAAAGGGAAGAGACAAAAAACGTTTCCTAGATTCCCAGTTCAGTACCAGGCAGAGATGGACAGCTCCCCCCTCAGCAGATTGGTAGACACCGGAGCAGGGAAAGGAAGAGCAGGGGTTTCCTAAGTCAGTGACTCAGCCCATGAGAATCTCTCTCCTCTCTCTTCTCCTGCTCAGGATCCTGTTGACTGTGGTGGTGATCTTCCGGATCCTCATTGTGGCCATTGTAGGGGAGACGGTGTACGATGATGAGCAGACCATGTTTGTGTGCAACACCCTGCAGCCCGGCTGCAACCAGGCCTGCTATGACCGCGCCTTCCCCATCTCCCACATACGTTACTGGGTCTTCCAGATTATAATGGTGTGCACTCCCAGTCTCTGCTTCATCACCTACTCTGTGCACCAGTCTGCAAAGCAGCGAGAACGCCGCTACTCTACTGTCTTCCTAGCCCTAGACAGAGACCCTCCTGAGTCCATGGGGGGTCCTGGAGGAACTGGGGGTGGGGGAAGTGGTGGAGGCAAACGAGAAGATAAGAAGCTGCAAAATGCCATTGTTAATGGAGTACTGCAGAACACAGAAAACACCAGCAAGGAGACAGAACCAGATTGTTTAGAGGTTAAGGAGCTGACCCCACATCCATCAGGGCTGCGTACTGCAGCACGATCCAAACTCCGAAGGCAGGAAGGCATCTCCCGCTTCTACATTATCCAAGTGGTGTTTCGAAATGCCCTGGAGATTGGATTTTTGGTGGGCCAATACTTTCTCTATGGCTTCAGCGTCCCAGGGTTGTACGAGTGTGACCGCTACCCCTGCATCAAAGAAGTGGAATGTTACGTATCTCGGCCTACAGAGAAGACCGTCTTCCTAGTGTTCATGTTTGCAGTGAGTGGCATCTGTGTTGTGCTCAACTTGGCTGAACTCAACCACCTGGGATGGCGCAAGATCAAACTGGCTGTGAGAGGGGCGCAGGCCAAGAGGAAGTCAGTCTATGAGATCCGCAACAAGGACCTGCCCCGAGTCAGTGTCCCCAATTTTGGCAGGACTCAGTCCAGTGACTCTGCCTATGTGTGAAGGGTCAGGTTTCGGGAAGGCCTAGGGGTTAGTAGCCCCGAATCACTGTTCATGAGTGGCTTTATCTGCCGCTCATTTATGTAACTCTTACCACTGAGATGTAAGATAGGGTTGGGTAAGAGAAGATCTCGTATAAATGGGAGAGGAGAGAAAGTAGAACCACTGTCATATGTCACACCACTGGTTCTGCAGAGACAACTGGGCAGAGTGGTGAGATGGATGAGTTGGACTTCTTTGGGCCCTTTTCTTTCAGGGCCCAGTCTGATATTGGTAACAGTGGACTTGCACAGATCCCAAGTAGAATGTAGCTCTGCTGAGCTCCATGTCCTGGTGAATGGCATGAGTCAAATAATACTTCATCGGTAAAGAATTCGTGACCTATCTCAATACATCCCTTCATCCTGGGCTGCAGGAAAACATCCTTGAGGCATCTTTTGTGTACCTCCCCCAAGCAGCATGCCCCTCTCCCTCCATCCAGGATAGCATGCCAGCTTTTTTTCTGAATCTGGCCTTACAGTAGTAGACCTAATATGGTTAATCTGCAAGTTAGAGGGAATCACATGGGGTGCTTTGTGGAGAATGACCATGCAGAGGTTTGCACTTCAGCCCCATCCAACTGGCCCTTAGTCATTATGAAAACCTTAGGAATGTCTCAATATTTCCAATTTTCTAACTCAGACTGCACTGGTGCTGTTTATTAGGGGCAGGGTTTGGGTGGGAGGGAGGGAATTGCAATATGCAACTATAACAAGTCTGTGAGATGGTCGTTGCACTGTTAGGCATGTGGTTATGAACTGTGGGATATTTCTGCCTTCCAGCTTGTGGACTTTGCATAGCATTAAAATATTTTTTTTTTTGTTAATATCGAGGGTGTCTACCTGAGCCACAGAATTTCTAATTGATGTATTTCACTTGTTTTTCTTAGAGTTTTGTTGTGCAACACAAATGCACTTCATTTTGCCATGGTTTGAATTTACCTGTGTGCTCACACCAGAGACCTTAATCAGTCCATGTCAATCCCGATTTATCATTTTGTCAATTATTTTTGAAACACACACACACTCACTGACTTCAGAAACCTGAAGCTAAACACTATTGGTTAACACTTGTTTACTGATGCTTATTTGAGACATATACCAAAGGTTCAAAACCCCATTGCTTTGGACTGTGAATATGTTTCCTTCTCTTTGCTCTTATTTATTTAAGTGCCATACTGTACCTTTCACATCGACTGTGTATTTAGTTAAAGCATTGGCCAATAGTAATATTTGAATAATGTGCTTTTATGAAGCCCCGTGTTTTCTTTGCATTATCATTATGAGTTTTGATTTAGATGTGAACATGGTGTAACACACAACTGAGGATTTATTTAAAATAAAGTTCTTGCCTTTTTTGCAAAATGGGAAGAGTTTGTATTTTTCTATTTTGACTGCAGTTCTACTTACCGAAATAATGTTAAAATGTCTTGTTATAACCTCAAAACAAGCAGAATATTAGGGTCAGGAAGTGAGGAGTGGGTGAATGGTATTTGAGAGGTGACCAATGTAGTCTAATTAGTCTCTCATAGATGAGAAGAGGCTGGTACATTTTATGAAAGTTTAGAAGAGTATGGTGAGGTATCTAATAGCAGTATTCACCAACTCTATTCCATCTTAGTCCACGATTTCTTTCCTTATCTAAAGATATGTCTTGTAAGAAAATGTCAGTGCTATATGACATCAACTCATTCAAGGAATGGAATTTTTCCCTCTTTCCATCATACTTTTCTGCTATCATTTGTCACATTTGGCAGGATGCTGTGCTACCTATCATCTCTTTAAGACCTAATGTTTAAAATGGTGCTAGCCCAATAGTCAAACAGAATCTTCTTATATCTGTTTTGTACGACAGAACTTTCTGTAGTGATGGAACTCTCTAGTCTTTGCAGTTTGATTCTTAAAAGCTGTCTAGTGCAACTGAAACTGAATTTCTCTTTTACTTTAATTAGCCATATGTAGTTGCTACTGTACTAAACAGCACAAGACTGGACTTTTAATCATTTCTTTTTCTTAGAAAAGCAAGAAATATATTATCAGATAAGGAGAAGGACAGGAATGCTCTGAAAGAGAGGGGTCCCAAGTGGGTGGCCTTGGTCATTTCTTACTGGGTTATTTCAAAGAAGGCTGAACTTCTGCTTCTATGTCATATTACTTTTTAGTTAAGCATTTCACGATCATGTTTGACATTTTCTGTCTATGTGCAGACCCATTAGGTTAGTAGGCTGATGTTCTTCTTTGCTTCTTTAATGTTATTTACCTTCTAATTCTAATGAGTACTTAGTCTGAACATTACAAAGCAATGGGGAATTTCCTGGGTGATTATTTCTCAAACAATTGTTGGCATCCTTTAACTGTGGCAGTGCAAATGCTAATTTTAGTATGAAAATATGTTTATGTTCATCGATAGGTTTCCATCTGCAGTATAAATAGGCAGTTGAAGATGACTAGCCTTAAGAAACAGATCCTCCTCTGTTTTGTGTTTGGTGAGCTAAAAATGTTTTAAGACACCTCCCAGAGATGGAAGAAGAGTGTTGCTTGAGAGCTCTTAGCATATGCTTGGGTGTGAAAGAAGTAGGAATCTGTGTGAAAGAAGTAGGAATCTGTGTGGAAAACAAGGGCTGTTGTATTTATGCCTTGATGTGAGATTAGACAAACTATAGTGTTTTTTGGTAGGAATGCATTCTGTATGATTGGGGCTGATCTATTTCAGTTCTTTGATGTTTCCAAACACCTCCAAATGGAAAGATTAGTAATCCATTTGTTAGTAGTGGAGAAAGGAATTCACCTTCCTCTTGGTGTATAGAGTCAACCCTCAGAATGATTGATGTGTGTCTGACTGAGTCTTTTGCTTTCTGTTTAGTGAAGGAGACATACTGATGACAACTTAATCTGTACTTTGTGAGAGGAGAGCACCAAAATACTGTATTCTCTTAAACTTAAGAGCTTTTGGTGAGCAGCAGGCTTATGGTCAATGCATGTATGAGTGCATGCTCTGCATGTAGGTGTGTGCATCAGTGGGTAGTGAGTGTCACTGCATGATGTGGTTTAAAATGTTTGGAGAATAGTCTGGACTGAAGTTGCTTAGCCTGGAGAAAGAAAAGCTGAAAGTTGATAATTTGTAATTTTTTAATCCTCAAGTATTTAAAGGGTTAAAAAATATGAAGGATAACAGCTATACTCTCTGACCTCTGAGCAAAGAGGAAAAAGACTAGTTTTTAAATTGAGGATGCAGTAAGTTAGGAAAGCACTAGAAGAACATGGTTTCTCTCTCACTTCTGCTCTAGTCCCACCTCCTATCTTTTCCTGGAAATACCTGTGTCACCAACTCCTTTCACTGCACGTGTTCCTCTTTAAAAGTCATTAAAAAATCATTTGACTGTCCATTCACCAGGAACCTATCCTAAACTCTTCTCCAGGCCGGCTCAGAGATGCTGCATAGAGCCTTCATAAAAGTCACTCTGTCACTTGCTGCATAAAGTTGAGTTGTTTCTAGATCAGTACGTGGCTTGGAGGGATCCTTAACCATTCTGACCAAAGTGACATTTATTGTCACAGTGTCATCTGCTATCACAGAGATGGATGGGTGCCTCGGTCTTAATCAGGAGCAGTTTTATAATCTTAGAATACAGGAAAGCTAAAAGCATCCTGTGAAGATATCAAGTCTTTTATTGTATGATTGAGGAAACCAAAAGGCCAGTAGGTTTCCTGGCAAATAGTGTAAGCATTCCTCTTGGAGAACTTGGAGTAATTAGGAAATAACATTTAGATTGGTTTCATTTTCTTTGTATTTTACCAAATGTATTACCCTGCTTCGGCTGCCACAGCAAATCATATTATACCACAGACTGGGTGGTTTGAACAACAGATATTTATGTTCTCTCAGTTCTGGAAGCTAGTGGTCCAGGATCAAGATGCCAACAGGTTTGGTTTTCCTGAGGCCCCTTCACTTGCTGGGGGCTGTCATCTCACTGTGTCTTCACATGGGTATTCATTGGTGGCCACGTATCCCTCGTGTCTCTGTGTCCAGATTTCCTCTTCTTAGGAGGACACTAGGCAGATTGTTTTAGGGCTCACTCTAAGACTTTGCTTTAACTTGATCCCCTCTTTTAAGGTCCTGTCTCTAAACAGAGTCACAGTCTGACCCCAGGAAATACCATTCATCCCATAATACTAAGTATTTTCAAATATTTAGGGACTCTAAATTTAGGGGTCCCTAACCATATATAAAATATATGTATTATAAAATATATACATTATGGAATATATAATTATATATATTATATAAACATATCATTTATTGTACAAAATGTGATACCTTTGAGAATGAAAGAGCAGGGTGGTTCATGGACTAGAACACCAGAACAATGGCTGTAAAGTGGGTCTGTCCTGAACAAATTGAATTGTTTTAATACCTTATTTAAGACTGTAAACAGCACACTGAACTTCGGCCCCAGGGCCTGCAAGTCTGGAGATAATAATCATACCTAAGTCTCAGCTCTTGGAAGAGCTACCAAAGCTACTTACCAGGCAAAGAAGACGAAAATGTATATATCTCTAACAATGAGAAAATAGTATTTGAAAAATACTAAAGTGTTGGCCCACTCCAGACCACTAAATTGAAATACCTGATGGTGTAGCATAGGCATCAGTATTTTTTATTTTCCCCATACTTAGGGGGATTCTAATGTGGAGTTAGGGTGGAGAACAACTGAATCAAGACATTAGCATCAAATGATAAGAATCAGATGTTTGGAGGCCAAATCAGGAAAGGCAGAAAAAGGAAAGTGCCCTCATTTACATTGTGATGTTGTTTACAAGACAGTGAGAGCTGCAGATGGAAGACTAACAATTCCCAGGACTTTCAGAGTGAAGGCAGAATTGAAGAGAGTGAAGGAAACTAACCAAGGGGAGAAATTGGAGTAGAAAGAGAAGCCCAGGATGGAGGCCAGAAGGAGCTGGCTGGCAAAGGAAAGTTGCAAAGTGGTGTCATAAAGTTAAACGTGGCAGAACCTCAGGAAAGAAAGTCTGTTACTAGGATTCAACTTTAATTAGATAAAATAGCAAAATAAAAAAGTGGATAAAGGCCTCAAAAGCATCTACTTGATTTGGGGAATGAGTGGGATATGAGGAACAGGGAGTGCAGACTGTTCTTTGTCTGAGATCCATCGTGACCTCCTGCAGGTCCCAAGGAAGCCATTAAAATGAGGGTGAGCTAAGAGTAAATTATCAATCCCATCTCAGCCAAGGATCTGGTCTTCAGTCAGGCACGGTGAGCCAGCTCTGTGACTACTGAAGGCTATGTTCATTTATTGATAGAAGATTGTCACACACCAGGTTGATTGTATGTTAGTTAGAGAAACCTGGGCAAACAACGCCTAAACGAGGAGTTGTAGCTGAAGGGTGCACAGTGGCTCTTGTCCTTGGGTTTGAGGGCTCTATGCAAGGTCAGTGCTTGAATCTCGAAGCCTCGGAGAGGACACTGGTGCCAAATATCAACACAAGGCTTGCTGTTGTGAGCAGACCCACGTCTACCCAGGCAAGTGTGCGGAGTCTCTGGGCTGCTATGGCAAATGGAGTGGTGAGGAATGGACCAGTTCTCTCTGGTTCCAAAGACTAGTAGTGTTCTCCAAAACAGGTCTATTAACTTAATAAATAAAGGATCTCTCATTATAATTGTACTCTTGCTCCTCCATTCTCAACTCCTTCCTTGAAAGGCGTAATTTCCCAAAACCATAGAATGCCATTTGATTCACTTGTATGCCCTCTTGAGCACCGGAGGCATGCAAAGGTCTGGACTAGGAAATATGAAGACACATGTGATGCACTTTACCCTCACAGGACCTACCTGCGGGGAACAAGATAATCTCACAAGACAGAATGGGAAGTGTGTCACAGTCAATGCTCAAAGCATTGCAAGACATAAGGAGGGAGAAATAGCTTCCAACATGGATATGTGTGTGTTGAGGGGCATAGAAAAATGTCACCACTAAGGTGGTATTGAGATGGGTCTCCTTGAGGAAGAGAGAGTGAGGTCAAGACAAAAAGAAATGCTCAGCTACAGCAGAGAACCGTGGGCTCTATGTGGAGAGCCAGGGGATTTTGTTTCGCCTGGGGTTTCCAGAGAGAAATAGTGGGAGGGGAGATTGGAACATGAGTGAACCATATTGTACATCAAGCCAAGGCAGCCACACTGAACTGTGCAGACAATGTAGAAATATACCTGTCCACAGGCTGCTTGACCCCATGGTTTTAAGCACTTCTGAGTACCCGGCATCAGCCACCCTGTCCTATCTGACCATGGAGATATTCCATTTCAGGATCAGCTTTGGTTTGGAAAACAAATTTCAATCTCAACAGTAAGGGATTGGAGCAAATATCCAGGATGGTGGTTGGGGATTTGGCAACATGGCCCCATTCTATTAGTGGGAGTTAGTCTGCTAAATCCCACAACTGAGCATGATCATGATGTTTATTTACCAAGATGTAAATTGATAAAATATTTCAGGATCACTTAGAACCGATTAAGCTTTGTAGCATCTCCTTGCCTAAAAGGGAAATCTCTTTGAAAATTGTTGCTGTGTGCACTGAAATATCTGTATTTGTGGGCAACTCTGGCCAATGGGAACATACAGGCACCTAAAAACAGAATTGGTAAGTTTTGATACCTGAGACCTTGTGCTGGGGAAATTTATCTGTCACCCTTGTCTCTAGATAGAGACCAAGCTTTTACAGATGATTACTTTCTCCAAGGAACATTTTACTTTTGCATAATTTTTTATTTCCTTCCCTTTATATTTTTATTTTCCCAAAGATAGTAAGAGAAAAAATTCCTGAAGGCTTTTTTTATATGAAATCTAAATAGCCTAATGATTTCTATTTATGATGCTAATCTCAGCAAATGTGTGTTAAGCATTTTCCCTTTAACCTTCATGATAGCCCCATTAGGAGAATGCTAAGGATGATTACACCCATTTTCAGATGAGGAAACCAAATGTGTAGATGTCAAATCAACTTTTCCTAGGTCAGAGTTAGGGGGCGACTAGTGCATGGCAGTGTCCACACTCAGTCCATGCATGTGATGCTGAACTTGGATTTTAACACGGCGTGGCACAACCTATCACGTTGATCGGCTACCTTGCTCTCAGCACCTCCTTTATGGAAACATTGCTCCTCCTCTTTCTCCTCTACACCAGAGACTTTTTTCTAGATGTGTCTCAACACAGCATGTGATTGTAGATTTTCCAAGGCATTGACATGTCATAGTCCTATTTGTTTCTCCAGCTCCTGGAACAGAGCAAGGCTTCCCAAATGTCTACTGACTGAATAAGTAAACGATAATGTAGACTCACAAGCCCTTGCAGTGGGTGGGAAAGGTCATTCCATTCACCCATTCACTTGTAGTTACAACTTAGATTCAGAGAATAAGTTTGAATACAGAGCTCCAGGTTAGATGGAAATTAAGGCAGGATGAGATTAAGAGAGCAGCTTCTCAAGTTGTCAGGAAATGATGACCTGGGCTGGACAAAGGTTATTGGCAGCGCTGGCAAAGTCAGAGGTCCTCTGACTCATAGTCCAGATCTTTCCAAGCACAGGTCTTGAGAATTATGAGTTGGCATGGTGCCAGAGGGAAGGAGATCTTGTCTTGGTTAAATACATGGCCCAGCTCTGAGAAGCCATATTCCTGGACTTGGCCTAGGTCAGGAGATTAACTCAAGGCTACCGACCTATGTCCTTGGCCCCAAGTTGTGTGTGTGCAGGTAAGTGGGTGTCCAGCTCTAACACCCTGGGCATCTCCATATTCCACACTGAAAAACCATGCTCTTAACCACTTTTACCAGAACTCCTGGTCAGTGTGGTAGGTCCCAGATGGAGCTCGGGGACAGAATGAAGAAGACCTCTGACTCCAACCTGTCCTGTCTGCTGCTTCATTTCACACTTTTCCCTTTCTGTCAGGAGCCCATGGGTGCCCTACGCGGCATGCTCATTGCCCAGTGTTCCCCAGTACTGTTTAGAAGATTCTTTTTCCACTCTAGTTTTTTACCCATCACTATTCTTTAACTAAAAAAGTGCTCAGGAAATTCTTTTATTAGCTTATGAATTAGGACATCTCTGAATATACTGAATAGAGGATGCACATATTCAGCTTTGAACTAGGCATGAAGGGTAGAGAAGACCAAAGGAAACAGCTTGGGGTCTGGACGGTCTTTACAGGGAAAAGAGACAGACATAAGGAACAAGTAGTCATAGCTGGAAAAGAGCAATACTGTCCCAAGGCTTGCCTCCAGAGAAGCAAGCAGAGTATTTGCAAGTTGATTTGAAACACTGTCACAGCAAGTCATTGCTTTTACAATATGTATAGGAATATAACCTCATCTGACCCTGCAGTCTAAGAATAATATGGTGACCTGGACATCAGAGATATTCTGTCTCTTTTTCCAGAAATGAACATCAAATTGCAATATCATCTACTAGCTTCTTCAGTTACAAGAAATGTAACGATAATGGTCAAAATAACAATCAAGGCAGTGTTAGATCCTTTTGAATAGATGCTTTTCCTCGTCTCTTTCCCATATATTATTCTACTTGGTCTTTGCCACCTCTGCCTACAGAGTGGGCAGAGTACAGGATGGTTGGTATTTGTCTTCTTAAAAGAGTAAAACCTCAGCGCCTCAGTTTTGACAATTCATCCCAAACCAGTTAGTTTCAGCACAGATGAAACAGAACTCAGTTCTCTGACTTCCCAGTCTGGTGCAGTTTTCACTCCGCAGGGCTTCCTGACTTGTCAAGGGTTAAGATATAGATTGTAAAGAGAGAAACCCAGAAATATTAGGGGGGAGGGTAAATATATTGCCAAAAAGAGGTTTCCTGTACTTCTATAGAGGTTGTAAGGAAATGTGGCAGGCTGTCTTTAGGGAAGGATGTCAGTCTTGGTCTCTTGAGAACTGTCATTTGTTCAGTGCTGTTAAGACACAGTGTTTTCACCTGGACTCCAGGCCCAGTGGGGCTGAGGGGAACACCCTGAAGAGGCAGCTAAGTCTGACATGGGATCTTCCCCTTAGCTGCTTCTGAGCAGAAAAAAAAAGCAGCACTTTCGCTTAAAAAAAAAAAGAATCCAGCATTCCTCCCCCAACCCCAATTGCAAAAGTAACACATATTCAGAGCAGAGAAACCACAGTGAAAAATTTCTGTCACTCAAAAAGAACCATCGCTAACTGGGTCTGTCCTCTGGCATATACTTTGGCGTGGAGGAGTTACTAGTAGAAAGAGAAATGGGTGCCAGTGATATGGCTCAGTGATTTGGGTTTTCTAGAGGTAACATCACATTGTCCAACCTGTTGGTAGCCTTTTCTCCCCCATACTTAAAATTTGATGGTTAATATTTCCTGTAGCAACAAACACCTTTACAAAATGTTTTCGACTAGCGGACCTATGTCCTGTGATATGGCGATACCGCAGCTGACTTGGGATATTTGCTTTTTGACCAGTTGTCATAGCAAAGGGATGAACATATCTGCAACCTGCAAGATGGCTTCTTCAGGATAGCTGGTCTACAGAGTAAGCACTTAAAGTTCCTTACCACATTTTGCCCCATCTTCAAAAAGGCAACATGAGAATGTTAGTAGATGTTAGTAGTTAATGAGGATATTCGAGAGGCACATAATCGCTAAGGTTCTGATAAAACTAGCTTATAAGACAGAAAGACACAGAAAGACTCCTTAAATTTACTTTTGGGAGAAGAGTGGAAGGAAATGGATGTTGTAGGTTCACTATTGGCTTTTATCGAAAAATAATCTGTGTGTCTGAGTGTGTGCTCACGTGCATATAATGGGAGCTCACTCCCTAAATACAGGAAGTCAGCACAGAGATTGGGTGGTTCTAGCAGCTGTATTGGAGACAAAATTCTTGATCCAAATGTTGAGGATGATCATGAGGCACAACCAGATCAAGAAAGCATCCTTCAGCGTCCATAAAATGACTGAAAATTTGTGAGTGAGAGCAATAGGGATATAATTCAATTCTGAAGGCCAGCTCATACACTGGGTCACAAACCAGCCTCAGTTAAAGGAATCAGAATCGGAACCACTCACCAATTTGTGAATGATGAGGAAGAGCTAAAGCCCTAACTCCGGTCTTGGGGTGGCATTTTTACCTCAGCTGCTAAGCTTCCTGCCAGGCCTGTGCCCAGGCTATCTCCCAAAGGCAAGTGGCTGAGACAGAAATTTTATAAGGGAACCAATGTAAAACCTACATATACGGGGATACAAGCCAGGCTAGAAAGGACACATAAGATCACTAGTCCTTATTAGAAGGAATGAAAATTTCCAAAGGAAACTTTTTTCTTTTGAGTTATTCTGAAATTTATTTAAGTGAAGTTACATTTGATAAAAATAGCCATTTCTTTCCCTGTGTCTGGGTGCTAATGAGCTTGGCAGGCATTTATTCCTCACTTTGATATATTTGCTTTCTTTACCACACCTCTCTCTGGCACTCCTAGGGTCCCAGGGTGTTGAAATGAGGGTGGCTGGTACTTAAAAAGACTTTCGCAGGTGAGAAATATACAATGATGTAATGATTTCTTTTTTAAAGAATGAGGGGCAAATGGAGGTGAGTGGTGGGGAGGAAAAGTAGTTTTAAGAACATGGGAAGGTAAATTCTAACTCCACTTGTTTGCACATTTTGGTGGTGGTATATATGGGGGGGAGATAGACTTCACTTCCAGCATGTGCTGGGGGTGCTCTTTGGGGCCAAAGGCTTTAAATGAGGAAAATGGGAGGATGACAGATTTCTGGAGAGTAGTTACAAGCATAGACTTTAGACTCAACTGTCCTCCAAAATAATAGTGTCCATAATATTTGATCAATAATATATGACCATCTGTAAGTCATTCTGCAATTATTTACTGAGTCTCAAGCAAGGGTCAGGCACTGATTTAGCCTCTTAAAGCTCATTTTCTAATTGTGCAGTCTGGACACAGTTAACTTCCATTTAATGTCCATTTTCAGATCTGTAAAATGGTAATGATAAAGCTATTCCTTTCATTGGGCTGAGGAAGTTCTGATTTTGATTATGTTTGTAAAGAGCTCTTCACAGTGCCTGATTCCTGCTACCTGTTTAATAAATGGTATTGATTTATTATAATGATGATCACTGCTTCTAATGACATGAGGTGACTGATGAGTTCATCACAACCCTTTCTGCTGATGATACTGAAAAAGGAGAAAATAGCCTAGAAAAGTGGGTCTGCACAAAGATGTCAGCGTTTCTCATGCTAGTTTGTCTCCGGCTAGTGGCAGGACCTCTGGGGGTCAACTGGATGGGAGGGGCAGGTGGTATGCTTGGAGCACATGATATAATCCAGCTTTGACACCACAGAGGACAGACTGGATGGCCCGAACATACGGGTCCTTTCCTGGAGCAGGTGTGTCTAAAAAGATACAGAGGAATTGGAAATGCCTTTTTACTTACTGAGAATTTAACTCTGTCAAGATCTAAGTAAGTCTCCACACGTGCAGACCTTTATATTGTCCAAAAGACAGCATCATCCACATTCTCAAGTGATCCTCCTTCAGCAAATATGTCAGACAGAAAGAATTAAAAATAGTCCCAACTTACAAATGAGCAAATGAAGCTTAGAAACACTTATTTTTCGGGCCTCCCTGGTGGCGTAGCGGTTAAGCGCTGCGCTGTGGAGCTGTTGGCAGCGGCGACGTGAGTTCGACGCCCGGCCGGGGAGAATCCCACATGGTGAGGCAGGCCTCTCCTGCCTCACCCGCTGCTCCCCTCAGCAGTGTGTTTCTGATCTGCCTGTTCTGCTCCCCGCTCTGTCTCTGGTGAACCCTCTCACCGTCCCACGCCTCTGCCTGTACCCCAACTTGTATGTATAAATAAAAAATAAATCTTAAAAAAAAAAAAAAAAAGAAACACTTATTTTTCACTGTCCAACAGCCAGGCATGGGGTTGAGGTGAAAACAAAGCCAGCTCTCAACCAAAACCTCTAATTACTAGAATGTTCTGCAACTCTTAATACTGACCCTTTTACAGTTCACGTGAATATCTTTGGTCTTCAGAGGGCTTTTCTGGATAGAGAGAAACTTATCTGAACTTTGACTAGACAAAATACAGGTTAAATAAAAATTCTGGAGACACTGTGAAGCATATAGAACAAATTCTAAAAATAAAGAGAAATTTGAAATTTTCTATTATTGTTCTTTAGTAGCCATGCCCCTGATCTTTGCTTTCAATGAGGATTCAGAGGAACGGACAATAGTTTCATTGTATTCATAGACTACTTGGCCACTACCAATGGACTCATTTATTATTGAATTAATAGCTCAAAAACACTTATGGACAGTGTCTGGCACATAGTGTGTCTTCAGTGAACTACATTTTCTTCAGTGAAAAACAGTATTTATATTTATTGAATGCTTATTAAGAGTTTTACATGTAATCATGATTTGGTGTGCAACCTGAGGGGGCCCATTTTATTGAAGAAGAAGCCAAGACCCTGGGAAGTTATGGAGCACTGAATGTGGTAACTCAGCTTTGGCTATGTGCATTTGCATATAGAAAAGCCTGAATGAGGGCCTCCCTGGTGGCATAAGGGGTTAAGTCTCCGCACTATCAAGCTATCTGCAGCCACTGCAGCACTAGTAAGATCCCCGGCCAGGGAGCTTCCCACATGGCGCAGCAGACCTCTCCTGTCTCTCCCACTGCTCCCTTCAGCAGTGTATTTCAGTTGATCTGCCTGTTCTGCTCCCCACTCTGTCTCTGGTGAATCCTCTCACTACCCCCACACCTCTGGCCTACATCGCAGCTCTTATATGCACAAATAAATAAATCTTTAAAAAAAAGAAAAAGAAAGAAAGAAAATCCTGCACGAAATAAATATGTCTCTAAGTGGTAGGATTGAGCACACTTAAATTTATTTTTAACTTACACATTTTCTACAATTACAATATAATTTGAATATGTAAATATGATGTAATTATGATAGTTATTATATTGATATATTTAAAGTTGAAATTGGGTAAGAGCTGTAGCTTATTAAAGGAAAGTATAGGATTTAACTCTTTCTCGTCTTCTGAGGCTTAATTTTGTCCTCAGAAGCTTTGGTCCTGCACTTAGCTTTGTCACTTGTTTATTCATTAAAATCTTTTCAGACATGCAGATTAAAGAGCCCATCTATTTCCAGCCTGTGCTCTGATTGACACCAGTCTCCACTATTTGCCAAGCAAATGCAGTGTTTTTATGTAGACAGTATTTTTAGACCCAGTTTTCAGGTGGAAAAACTGCAGTGAGTGGTTAGTTTGCCCAAGGCCACAAGGAAAAGTTATATCTAATGACAGAGGCTTCTGCTAATTTTGTCTTTTACCAGAATCTTCTAGTAAGCTTAAGAAAGCACAGGAGGTAGAAGGGCAGAGATAAAAACTCAAGTCATTTGCAGTTAAAGAGGAGGAAGAGGGTTAAAGTCATTCACGGTTAAAGAGGGTTGTATCTTCCTCCCCACCCCCTGACAATCTTAGAATTCTGAAAATTTGTGGGGGGAAGAGTTGGGTGGAATGAGGGATATAGATGGTGGAGGCAATGGCAGCCATGAAGGGAGAATCTCTAGTGAGATTAGCCAGGTAAATTGCAAGATGATTGGGATGTTGTGGAGAAAATATTTGTAAGATACATTCCACAAATAGTTGAAAATTCCAAAGATTTTCTCAACCTTTGTCAGAGTTGGTCTGAAATAACTGTGGTGTGGGTAAAATTAGGCTTGCTTATTTTTCCTTCCCTGCCTCCCTCCTTCCTTCCTGCTCATAATTTTAAAGGATTTTCATCTTTTCTTTTAGGAGAAGTATGGGGACAAGGAGTTCTAAGTTTGTTCACTCCAAGTATTAAGTTTTAAAATTACTAATCCATACACCTGAGGGTAGAAATCAAATACTGTAAAAAATGAACAATGGTGTAATAAAATAAAAAATTTAATAAAAATAAATAAATAGGGCCTCCCTGGTGGCCTAGGGGTTAAGTCTCAGCACTATCACCAGCCACTGCAGCATGAGTTCGATCCC
Organism: Scalopus aquaticus; assembly: GCA_004024925.1. Lineage (NCBI taxonomy): Eukaryota > Metazoa > Chordata > Mammalia > Eulipotyphla > Talpidae > Scalopus > Scalopus aquaticus. Next base: position 117,473 of record PVIJ01004300.1, read on the forward strand.
TGGCCAAGGAGCTGACCCACATGGAACAGCAGACCTCTTCTGTCTCACTAGCTGCTCTCCTTAGCAGTGTATTTCAGTCAATCTGTCTGTTCTGCTCCCCACTCTGTCTCTGGTGGATCCTCTTACCTCCTCTCCCCCACCTGGCACCTCTGGCCTACACTCCAGTTCTTGTATGCATAAAGATAAGAGGAGGAGTTGAGGTACCTTTCAGATAAGAGTCGCATAAAAAAGTTGCTTTTGTTCTCTGGCTTCGTCTCATTCACTCACCCATAGCAATTGCAATCTGAGGTGGCACGGAAAGCTACAGGCTTTCTCTGGAGAAAACTGTTACTGTTGTGATGCCTGACATAACACACCCAGTAGGGAAGAAGGAATCTTGCAGTTCAAGGGCTTGGAGTTGGAAAAGGAAGGGCAGAAAGAAGTGTGTTGGAATGTCAGAGAACACAAGTATTAGATTCAATGTCTTTCTCTTTGCCAGGAATAAAAATTTCATTCTGAAAAGACAGAAGAAATAAGATTCAAATAGAAAAGTATATTATTTATGCCCTCTCCCCAGGCAATAATAATTGTACCAGATTCACATTTGAAAAAGTGGGCAAATTTGTTTGTTCATTCAGATCAAGTTGGTATCAAATAACCACAAATTCCATATGTCGTTTTTTCTTTTTTTGTTGCTAGGCACAAGGAAATCATGGGGAGCTTGCTAAATATGTTTGACACATTTTCACATGTGAATTATAAATATTGGTGGATTCTTTTCTGGAGTGGCTGCCATTCAAAAATAGATCCTGAATGAAGCGTTCCTCCTCAGGAAAGACCTGGATTTCATCCAGGTGGGAGGCAGGTCCCCAGGTAGAATGAGAATAGTAGTAGAAATGACAGTCCTTTATGATTGCTTTACATGTTGCCGTTAACAAACTTCATCCCTTTTCACAGTATCATTTGATTTTCACAACTCCTCTGTTAGAGAAGTATTCAGGCTGGCAGCTGCCCCCTTTCTGGAATTAAGTTGTGGGCACCAGAGGACCCTGATGGAAGAGGAACCCCCTGGATGGGGGTCTCCTGAGAATGACTCTAGTGGGTTCTGGGGCTGTGCTTCTCCAGTGAGGGAAAATGCACTCCATCACTCTGCTGAGTGCAGCCATTTCATTTCTTATCTTGGTTTACTCAGCTAGTGGTGCTTACATAAATGTCCTTCTGGCAAGAGGGAGGGAGGGAGGGAAAGAGAAAAGAAGAGGGAGGTTGGGAGAGAGAGAGAAATGAAACAGCAGCTGTCAGCAGAGTGTCGTGTCAGACTGGGGACCTGCCATCTCCTGAACAAAGCTCAGGTCAGCGCCTGCATTGTCCTGGGTGCAGTTCTAATCATGGGTGATAGGACTATCCCCAGACTCAGGACTACTTCCTGCCCTTAAAAAGAACACAGAGAAAGGGTCTTTTAGTTGTTACCAAGGTGTCACTTGTAAATTATTAACCAGGAGCAGAAAGGAACTAGGGCAAGGTCAAAACAAATGAACCCGATACCGAGGGCTCTCGAGACTGAATCTCAGATGCTACTATCTGAGCATTAATCTTACCCACTTGTCGTAAACATGTGATATGTTTGGGTAGGAAGTGGGGGCTGCATTCTGCATTCATTTTAACTCTTACACATCTTCCAATATAGCATTCTCCAGTGGATGGGAAAGGCCCTCTCTTCAGTGACCACGCTCTTGCCTCTCAGTACTGTAGTCCGGGTTGCTCTCGGGGCTGCACTCCCTGTGGGCTCAATGTCTCCTCTTTTTCTGTGGTTCTCTGGGGAGGATCACTGCACACAAAACTATAGCCCCCACTCCAAGGTCTCAAAACCTACAGATTTTTATTTCCCCCTCTGAAAGTCCCTGATTACAAGACAGGCAAGGAACGAGACAATGGGCTGTGGTGGTGGACTCTGGGTGCTTCAGTGGTGGAAACACTATGGTACCATCACCAAAAGTGGGGGATCCTATACTTCCAAAACACAAACAATGATGTGAACCAATGATACCTCAATAATAATAATTTTTTTAAATATTTTTTTAAAAAAGAAACAAGACTAGTGAATATAATGATCGAAGTTAGTTAATCAGTACATGGGGGAATCATTCTCCTCCCTACTCTCTGTGGGTAAAATCTCCATAATACACAATTTTAAAAAATCAAAGTATCAAGATGATTGGATTTGACTGAATCACAGAATACAAGTCTTGATTGAAATTCTGGAGTCAGGTTGGCGTAAGATCAAGTCCCTGCTCTACCACTTCCCAACAGTGATAAGACATGAACTTTAATCTTTCCAAGACCTCCTCTATGTAAAGTCAGGAAGATTAATGAACAGTATTAATTGTCAGTATTAAATGAAATAATAGTTTCTTAACAAGTGATAGAAATCATCTCTAATTAGTTTAAGAAAAAAAGGAACGTAGTAAAGGATATAAGGGTACTTAAATATTCTGAGATGGGGGGCCTCCCTGGTGGCTCAGTGGTTGAGCGCTGCGCTGTGGAGCTGTCGGCAGCGCGCAATGCGAGCTCGACGCCCAGCCGGGGAGAGTCCCACATGGTGCGGCAGACCTCTCCTGCCTCGCCCGCTGCTCCCCTCAGCAGTGTATTCAGTCTACACAAATGAAAACTTGACTGCCAACAGCAGCTCCCAGGCTCACATTTTCTTAACTCAATCATAACACCAGGCTGAATTTGGATCTTTGGGTCTGGAATTCCAGGTTTTCTTTTTTTTTTTTTTTTTTTTTTTTTTT